>KK117111.1:147624-174466 GCA_000611955.2 Stegodyphus mimosarum | reverse complement strand
TTTACGTTTTTCTGAACAGCGTTTTCTGAATCGTTTCTGACCGTTTTCTGAATCTGTTTTTTTCATTTCGCATATACATTTCTTTCAAGGCTGCTTATTTCGGTTCGCCTTATATGATTTTATATTTCGACCAGAAACTTTTGAATCGCCTTGTACATTTACAAATGCATAAATGAACCGCATAAAAATTAAAAAAAAAGTAATTGCAACTTTGTTCAATGCCAAAGGCCGAAACGAAGAGATAACAACTCAACAGTAATTATTGAAGCTTCTCAGAAAAAGCGTTAAATATGTATTAAGCTCGAAAAAAGCTGTTCTAAAAGACAGAATCAGTTTGCTTCTCAGAATCGTTCAAAATACAAACAAAAGATTTTTAAAGAAAGCTTCAAAAAGCATCACGTAATAGTTCCGCTAATTTAAACAAGGAGTTTAAAAAAAAAGGAATTCTCAAAAGAATCGAATTATGCGCCTGACCATTAACATTATTCCCATAACGAGGAGAAAAAAGAATTAGAATTCATTATTCGAATAAGAATTTCAATTGTGTGTCATTAGTTTTATTATTTAATGCATAAAAAAGATTACTGAAGAGAAAACAAACAATACGAAAGGGAATTTTTATTATTATTATTTTTTCAGTTTTTAAGATTTGATGAAATACATCTTTTTTATATTATGGTGTTAATAAATATTCATTATCTACTTTATCTGAAGTCTATTTACTTTAATGAACTTCGTTATTATCCTTTAATTAAATTCGCATGCATTCGCTGTGAACGGATATGGCATATTTCTGCCTCTGATAACATCCGAATTAGAGTCATTTTAATGTAATACAATCCATATAAATTCTTACAAATCAGCAAATCTGACCAATCATTAGGATCATTCGAGTAATTGTTTAGTTTCTCAGCAAACATTATTTAATATTCAGTACGAAAAGTCAGTTCTCGAGGAATTAAATTTCTACTTCGTTGATTGAAGGCAATGAGATAATAACACACGTAATTCTCTAATTTGAATATTCATTTTAATGATTTTAAATTGCGTGACAAAAGAAAAGTTTTCAGAAATTTGAGAGTACACAGAGCTAGAAATGTGTTTTATACAAATCGTTAAGAGCATGTTTCGTTTATCTGCACCCTCGCTTTTCGAAATGCTTGATTTAATCATCACGATATACAACCATTCAATTAACATTAAGATGAGAAATCTTCCTTGAAGGCTGAATGTTGTTCTATTCAACACGAACGCTCATTAACATATAGAATTGATTTCAAACACCTCGACAAAAATGCACCACCTTTTCCCCCTTTTTTTTCCTAAACATTTCATGCGTTTAGGTGATTCAGGTACTCAATTTCAGCAGATTATTTTTAAAAACAAAGGTATCTTGATAAGATTTTATGTACTTTTGCTAAGAAAGAATATAAAAATTAAATTCTATAAGTACAGAATTTAAAGAATTAGAAATCGTAAAAAGAACAAACATGAACTAAGAAGTATATACATCGCTTCTAGGTGATTTTTATGTGAGGGGAAGAACGATATCTGTTGCATACTATTGGAAAGTGTCAATTGGCAATTTCTCACATCCTTCTATTACCAATATACATAAGTTGTTATTACCAACAAAAGAAGAAAATAGAAAGGCAGATCTCGTATATTGTTTCTATTTTGACCCTACAAATATCTGTACGATCAAAATCCAAACTGGGCCCACCAGAAGCCGAGCTGTACAATTGCTGAACACTGGTAGTTCCGACCTAGGTTCGAATCCAGTGGAACGAGCTGGCTGCATGGGCATTTTCGTGTTTTTCCTCATGTTTAATTTGTATAAGGGAGAGTTTCCCTTAGAAAGTCTTCCACGAAGGCATCCCATCCTTTAGGCAGATAATCCCTTAGGCCCTAGTGTGCTTTTTTATAACAAACTAAACTGACACCAAACTTAAATTGAAGTTTTGAAGTCATAAAACCGCGTTTATTAGGGATATTTCAAGACGATTATACGTATCTCTAAGTATCTCTGAATGTTTTGCCGTAGAACTAAGGTTTCAATTTAAGTAAAAATTAAAAAAATCTGAAAGCTTTCAGATTTTATATTACGCTCAAAGGGGCGTTTATTTCATTTGCGCATATATACACATTTCGAGAGCAATTGGGCTAACCCCCCTTTGGGTAAAAAATATTTCAAAATAGCATATCTTCAGAATTTCCCATAGAAGTCTCGTGAGCTGGATATAGAAGTATTTGATTCCATACAGTGTGTTACCACTGCTTGCTTTGAAATCGTTGTTTGTATTTCTTAATTAAAAATTCGTAAAGTTTGAAAATAAGAAATAGATAATAAAACAAATTCGAAATTCAAGCTTCGGGCTTCCAGGTGAACATATTCGGGGAGAGGACTACGTTATTCAAAATTTGATGGCTCTAAGCATTTTTGTTTTTTTTCACAATGCGAGAAACTTGCATACATTCATGCAGAGTCTTCATTATTTAATTTCTTTAATATATAATATAGGGGGAAAATATTTGGTGGCAACAATTTAAAAAGTGTTACAGCCGTTTACAGTGATTCGACGTAAAATGCCATTTCAAGACTAATACCCTTTCTGGGCCAATGTCCTTTTGGGCTAAAAGACATTTTCAGAGTGCAAGAAATCTGAATACTATTAAAAATGCAGAAAATGTAAATTTTAACAATTTAATGTCCTTTCGAACAAAACTTGCTGCACTATTCAAACCTGAGCCAAAAATATTGCCAAGATTACTTCGATTAAATTACTTTCTCTGACGAGGAAATTGCAGCAAACATCATTTTTAAAAGTTATATAAAAACTGCATTTTTTAGGATAAAAATCCCAAATTTTATTTCATATAGTTAGAAATTTGATATCAGTGTTATAACAATATGAAAACCTGCATTACTGATTCATTTCATGAACTGGTACCATAGGTGTAAGATCAAGCTTTTATGCAAAAGAATAGGAACTCAGTTATCGAAATAATCGGAACATTGTAAGTCCGGATAACACTTTTCTCGGATAGTCTACGATCAGGCTTTTTATCATCCGGAGCAGCAATGGTCCATTTTTATACGTATTACTTTCGACAATAATATATATTACATTTTTAATAAATTTAAAATAAAAGTTTAAAGCCACAGCAGCTTCTAAATGACTGACATTTGGCGACTTTACTCCCTGTGTCTTACGTGATAAAATAGCTTCATTCTTTACTGAGCCACAAAAGCTAACTTGGGATATGACGCGAAATTCTTTTCGATACTTTCGATATTTTCGTAGTTGGCGGCTTATTTATTTTCAGAAAAATTTTATTTTCAGAACAAATTCTAACTCACATAACTATCAATGAATATACGCGTTTATTTGTAATTTCCAGATAAAGATCCCCAAACTCAACAAATACAAACCGATTATTTTACTTATTTACATTGGAAAATGCAAAATTATTTTTATACTAAAGAGAAGAAAGCAAAACAAAAGCAATAATGAAAGCTGCAAAATGGCTTACTGGTTCAGTTATATAAACTGCTGGTCATCTAAACTGCTTCATCACCATGAAGGAAGAATTCAAAAACGCGAAATTTGCATCTGAAATATACAAATGATTACAATTTGAGAGAATGAGAATCATGGGCGACTGCAATCCGTATGAGGAGGAAAGACTTATTTTGAATAAATTGTTTTCTCACGAGATTTTTGTCTGTAAAGCTTCAGCATGTCTCGTAGAGTAACAGAAGCACTATTCAAGCACGTTTCTGAAGTTCGAATGATGCAGAGTCGCTGTACACATGGATTACAGATTATCCTTCCGGGAGATCGGATATCAGACGCAGCCAGGCAACAGGCATGCAGATATGGAATCGGTGGATGCAGGACGCAAAGACTGACCGACAGGAGCAGTTGCAAATGCCTTGTTGCACCACTCCTCGGAAAGACAGTCGTATTCTGTTCATGGTACTGGTGGAGCGCACTACCATATCCGTAACCATATCACAATGAATATAGCCTCTAACACGGTTATCGTTTGCAGACGACGTCATTGTAATTCGACGTCTTTTACAGGACAATGGACTGTCCGCTAGGTGTCCATTGCTTCTCTTACCTTTAACTTCAAACCACATGCGTTTGCTCTGCAATGGTTCACTGAACTTCAGAGATAGACATCCAAATGAGAAGGCATTGTGTTTTCGGAAGAATCACGCTTCTGCCGTCAGGAGCAAAATGGTCTCATTAGATCTTGGAGACACAATGGAGAGAGAGTGCTCAACTGTTGTGTTATACACCAGTTTACTGGTCTTGAATTCCGGTGCTATGGTGGGTTGATATTTGGGCGAAGCCAAGCCCACCTAACCAGTGTACACTAGGCTTTTGACTCCATGGGCTCCACCCAATCCAACCACAAACAAGGGCGACCCCGCTGTGCTCCAATGTAGCCCTACTTAAGGAAATTTTCTCTATCAATTGGAAAACCAATGATCGAATTCCGAGTAACTAAAAAAATTAACTGAGAGAAATTATAATATACATCCAGCAAACGGTATAGGTGAATCCAATCTATTTTATTAAAAAATGCCGGATAATGACGTCACAAAAGGAAAGATAGAACAACTCAGGATAATAAACTTAAGGGGGTAGTGGGTAGTATTAGATTTCACTTCCGGACCCCTTAGTACATTATCACTCACCAGCCAAAGCTACATAATTGAGGTTTTGCAGCCTGTTCCTTCCTTAACTTCAAGGTTTGCATGCAACCACTTTTCAATAAGGACAATGGGTGAGCAAACGTTGCAAACAATGTTCAAGATTTCTTCTTAGCCCACCATATTGCAAGGTTATACTGATGTTCGCATTCTCCAGATCTGTCGCCCATGGAACATGTCCAGTCAGTTTTTTGGAAAACGCCTAGCGTGGTATGCCACACTCGCGAGTATACCACATGATTTTGGGTACTAGCTGTGAAGGTATCACTGGCTACCATTCCGCAACAGCACATGCAAAGCCATTTTCACTCCCTTTACATGCCGCGGCGTGTAGCAGATGTTATTGAGAAACATGGAGACAACACTTACTATTGATTTTCTCGTCTTTCTCACCTCAAAGAAGCCTATGTTTCAAATAAATTAACATTGATGTTATGCGTAATCTCTGAAATAAATTTGGCTTTAATGTATCTTGGCCTTCTTCGGGTTGCATTTTGAATGGCCAGCAGTGCATCACTCACCATTTCGTTTAGAATGAATTTAAATAAAGTTGGGTTAGGTGGAACTTTACTGCATTTAATTTAAACATCTAATGTATTTATTTTGCTTTTTTGGTCAAAGCGGAGATAGTTTGAAGACGTTGACGTTGATAGCTTATGTGTATGAAAAGTATGCTAGTAATATGTATAATAAAATTAGATATTTATTTATCTGTGGTATTTTGAAATGCACTTTTTATTACACATTGTTGTGCCATCCTTTTAAATATGAGATACTGTAGTAGCTTTTATATCTTTCTCCCCTATTTTAGCTATACTGATAACATTGCAGTTTTTCCTCAAATATTATTGTTGATATTTTACTATGAAAGTTGTAGGAAGGTTGACCATGCTATACAATTAACCTCACTAACAGATATCCAGACGCAAAGGATGGAAAGAAAAGAGACATAGAAATAAATACTTTTTTGTATTACTTTGATAATTTGAAATAAACCTATAAGGTTTTTTCTCCGCCGTTTAATAATGCCTTCGTGGCGTAATGGCAGGACACTTGGCGCGTATTCGAAAGATCCAGGTTCGAGTCTCTGTGAGGGCATTGTATATTTTTTCACATCTCTCGCTTAAAAAAAATAATAATTACTGTACAGCGGCACTCGAACTAAAAACGGTGATGAACAATAATTCATCACCACCAGGATCTGGTTACTCATCCCCAGTCGGGGATTATGTAAGGTATTTCCCTCCCTCCTACCAGCACGTCTTCGTGATGTAACGGTAGCAGACTCGAGGAATATTCGAGAGGGGAAGATTCGACTCCCAGGGAGAATATTTTAAAGGAAAACGTTTTTAAAGGATTATCTCAAACATTATAATATTAAGCGTTTTTTGTCACAAAAAACTCACATGTATTTAGACAATGAACTTTATTTTAGAGGTGCTATGAAATGAAGGCAGGATATAATATTATAAGAAATATTGTTCTGGTCTTATAGTACCAGACGTTAAATACTAACGTTAACTTACTAACTGTTACAATGAAAACCTGAAATTAAGTAATTTGCCTACAATAATATCATTGCGTTGTGTAAAATTTTTCCCAAAAACTAACCCGAACAACCCCTAAGACCAAGCAGGAGTACTGGTGTTAAGAACATTTACACAGGACATCATAAAAAAATACTCTGAATCAAATATATATATATATATATAACCGAGGATATTTATTTCAGCATTATAAGGAAGACACGCAATCTTTCAACTTAATTTCTAGATCTATGGTACCAGGGTGACAACTATTTAAAATTATGCATTTAGAATTATTAATATATATTGCTAATTTTCAGATATGCACCGAGATGACATTAAATCAAAAAAATTACACCGTAAAAAAAATTAATATTAAATTTTCATATGCAGTTATCTAACTCTGCTGGTCAGCATAAAAAAATACACAGGAATTTAATGAATCACCGAGCATGGTGTCTTAAGTGTTTTACCAATATTGATAGAGATTACTTAGTTCAAGAAATTTCTTAATTTACTCAGGTAAAAATTACATACATCAATTTAGCAATCCCTTAGGCAGTTAGAAAATATTACATATTCAAGTAGACCCGTTGGAGAAAAAATGACTACATTTATTCCTACATTCAATTACTCAACTAAAGGTAAAGTAGAATTTAAATTTTTATTTGTGTTCCTTATCTGCAAAAGTTAAAGTTAATTCTCAACCAAAAGTAGTAACAACTTAAAGTAAAAAGGTAAAATTTAGATAAGTTAACAAATTTAATATTCTCTCTTGTCTTAATCCATTATATATATAAATTTTAATTACATTCCAAGTTAAAGTTAAAAAGGTCCTAAATAGAGTAATAGTGCAGCAGTTGCTTAATTAAACAGCCTGGATTTAAGATCCAGCAGAAAAACTTTTGACTAAAAGTTAAATAGAATTTAATTGGAAATTAAATATACATATAATTATTCCTTACTTTAATAATTCATAACTCGAAAATTTTTCTTCAATTAATCAAATCTCTTAAAAATTTTAATTAGCCTTATTACTTAGGAAACATGTTCACGGGAGTTAGGTTGAATGCTGTGCTAAAATTTCCGGTGAAAGGAACAATCAAAGGTTGAACTCACTTGAAGGGAAGAATTTTGAAACTTAATTGAGCATCGCTAGTGACAATCTTGAACTTAAATGGAACAATCTCCAGAGGAGCAGCCGTTTGAAGTTGAAGCCCGAAGCTGGGCGAGATTCTAACCCGCACAGAGATGATGTTAGCAGTCCTGAAAGCCCATCCTAGTTGGAAGATGGAGAAAAAGCATAGATGTTTCAAAGCGAGAAAACTGGACCTATAGACCGATGTGAAGAAGGTGGAAACTTGTAGTTCTCGGAACTAGACCCATCCTAGTGGGAAGACAAAATAATGCCTCTGTATCTCGAAGAACATCAGAACTCCCTCGGCATCATTCGTTTATAGGAGTGAGCAAAAGCACGAAGGTGGCATTCAGGATACGGGCCTTGGACTTCAAATTCTTTTAACCGTCGGCCAGGATATACATGGCGGCTCTTCCCAAGGAAGAAAAATGAAGAGTGCTTCTTACAGATGCAAATCCGAGGCAAAAGAGGCTGAGCATGGCCTTGCACGCCGATTTTAATCGTCCAGAATCCAGAACTTTCGAAAATCACCAAATTTGGTGAATTAGTATGCGAATCTCGCCAAACACAAAACAGTGCTGCGAAAACTTAGTTTTTCCTTCTACACACCAAAAAAAATTCCACCCTCGCCACCCCCTTCGCCAACTGAAGAGGGGTGAGGGAAAGAATGTAACAACCCTACCTCTGACCGGACGCTGTACACGACCTTGGACGAAAGAAGTGCTCGAAAAAGACCCTTTTAGCAGAATAAATTTTTAGACACGAAATTCAACAATTTTAGCAATTAAATGGGCATAATTCTCCAACGGGGCGACGTACAGTCATGAAAGTAGATTCATAAGAAAGCTAAATTTTTTTTCTCTAAGAGGTATAAATTTCATCCATGTAAATAAAAAGGATTTAGCAATTAAATGGGCATAATTCTCCAACGGGGCGACGTACAGTCATGAAAGTAGATTCATAAGAAAGCTAAATTTTTTTTCTCTAAGAGGTATAAATTTCATCCATGTAAATAAAAAGGAAGTATTTTTAAATTTCAAATATTACGCAGAAAGCAACCGATTTCCCATTGTCTCCTTTTCCCGAAAGCTATTACTATCGAATGCGTAACGTAAGAATGAGAACTCTGTTTAACTCGCATAAAATAATTGATTCAATAACGTAAGCAATACAACTCGTGAAGAAAAATTTAGAATAAGCATAAATTAATGCATATAATTTTACTCACTCAATAATTAATTAACAAATAAACTGCAATTAACTACACATTAATCCATAATTCTAAACTAACCAAAAATCACTACATAACAATATAGATATCTTGAATATTAATTGATCAGCTTGTAATGTCATTTGAATTTTTCAAGCAGGAAACATGAAAAATTAGCAATGTCCTCGCCGAGACTCGAAACTGGACTTCTCGAATATACGCCGAGTGTGCTACTTTTACACCAGGAATGCATGCAAAAAGAAGAGAGAAAATACTTTATATACTCCCCCTTTAAAGGGCGACTGCGGATTAGGGTACCCAGTCGTCAAATCCTGGTGGTGACAAATTATTGTCCACTATCTCTTAGTTCGAACGCCACCGTAGAACTTTTTAGAAGCAGGAGTACATGGAAAATGCGCAACTCCCTCGCCGTACGTTGAACTTGGACCTCTCTTGGATATGTGCCTAGTGTGCTACCGTTACACTGCGAAAGCATGCTGGAAGGAGGGAGAAAATATCTTAAATACTCCCCCTTTTAAAAGAGATTGGAGATTAGGGAACCCAGTCGCCAAATCCTATTGTTGAATAATTACCGTCCACCACCATTTTGTTCGGGCGCCACTGTAGAGCCATTAGGTTTTCTTGAAACATGTGGTGCGAAAAAGGAGCAATGCTATCGCCGGGGATCGAACCTGGACCTCTCGAATACGGGCCGAGCGTGCTACCGTTACACCATGAAGGGATACAGAAAGGAGGGAGAAAGCTACTTATAAGCTAAGTTACAGAAAACTAAGCGAAGGTGTAGAATAGGGAATCTTCGCGGATGCATTTCCGCTTTTTTACGAATTGTTTCACACGAACTTCACACATGAAAAATCATGATCTCCCGAAAATCTTCTTAACACTCTGACGAATATTGTAGGTTTAGTTCCATATCTGTAGAATAATGCGAAAATTTGTTAGTGTTTTGATAAATGATGTCTATCTACCATAAAATTTGACGGTAGTGATCTATTGGGAAGTCGACAAAGCTAAGCGGCAAAAATCTATCAGCGATACGAGATTGAAAGCTGTATCTAAGGTTATTCCGGAAACATTTTAAATTTCCACTGGTTATAAACAAAGAATTTAACACACTATCAAAAGTGCTATGGATAATGCCGGGGATGCGTTCGATGTCCAGGCACAGAAAAAGAACTGCTATTGGTAAACGAAGGACTTTATATTCTTGCTGGACCGAGCAATGAAACATTTCTGGAAAAAAGGAAAGGTAATTTGTTGAACTTCGAAGTTTCTAAAAATATGAAAATGGCTTGCGATATTGATTAAAATCAATTGATAACTGGACGGGGGTGCATCCTGGCGTACAAAAAAGATTTAATTTGCAAAATAATAACCTGCAAGGTATGTTTTAATTTTACACCAGTTGTTTTAATTTCGATGTGCTTTCCGATCGATTCTTGTTTCCTCTTACAACTGCATACCAGAATGAGGTTTTAGAATCGAATTGAATGCATATGAGTTAGAAGTAGTATTTAAAGAAAGTTTAACTTACTTCGAGAGAAGAGAGAGCTTAGAATCTTGAGTAGAGCGAGTTTGCCTTCGGGCTAAATCTCTGTAGAAGCTGATACGTTCAGCCGTATATTATGTGCCTTTTGATATTTCCCGGCTAGTTTAAATTAAGAGCTAACTACAATTGATTTGTGTTAACTTCGGCTAATTTAGTTCTTATTTTGAGCTTAAATCCGAGTGGAGGCTTTGTTGTAAGCCCGAGAAAGGGACCAACATTTCATCTTATTTTGAGTGACATAAACGGCAGTTAACCCTTCTTGAGTCTATGGCTTTTGTTACAGAGGCTGTTCGCACATTTTTTAGACGATTTTGGTATGCGGAAATAAAAAATCGTTTGCTGCAAAAGAAGTAATTGCAATTGTACTATGTTTTTAAAAGCCAAAATTATCGTCTGTGGCTTGAAAGTTTTGTTTTTATTCAAAATGGCGAATTTAACAAAGCAGTGGTTCGAAGGCTACATTGACGCTCTTTCCGAAGAGAAATATGCATACTCCGTTATCCAAAAACGATGTGAGAGTCGTGGTTTTGTGATATCTAAAGCGTCGATAGGTAATATCATCGGCAAGAAAAGAAAAAAAACGTCAAATTAGAGCCTCCAATGGGACAAAAATTCCAAACAAGTATCCAAGGAAAAAACGGACATCTTCGACTACTGCAAAGGTACGTTGTTAAAGAAAGAAAGATGTTAAAAGAAAATTCCCCTAGTCAAAGGACAGTTGCAAAATCATTAAAATGCTCGGTGTCCACTGTAAACAAAATGATAAACGTTGATTTAAATCTTAAGAAAGCGAAAAAATGCAATGTGCATCGTCTTCTTCCAAAGCATATCGCTCGAAGCAGAACACGCTGCATATGAGAAACACTTATCCAAAGAAAAATGGAAAACAATTGTCCCAATAGATAAAGCATGGGTGTATTTAAATGATTGTAACAAAAAAAGAGCCATTTATTATCATAAAAGGGAGAAAAAAATTAAGTACATGGCTCAAAGAATCGAAAGAAAGTTTTTCTAAGGGATTCATGATTGTTGCTGGTTTTTCTTATAATGCCTAGTTAAAAAAACAAAAAGAGTGCAAAAAAATGTCAAGATTAACTCAAAATACGAGGGTAAGTTGAAAAATAAGTTTCCCCTGTCGACTGTGGTCAGAGTTGTGTATGAAAGTCAAAAAATAGAATGAGACATTAAAGATATGACATACCTTTATTTTTCCACATAGGTACCAAGTTCATTGAGACATTTGTCATATCGCTTGATAAGCTTCAGAAAGCCCTCCAGGAAAAAATCAGGGCTTTGCATATGGAAGAAACGTTGAATGGCTTGTTTCACTTTAGAATTGCTTCCAAAGCGCCTTCCCCCGAGATTCTTCTTCAAAGCCGGAAACAGATGGAAGTCGCTTAGTGCGAGATCAGGACTGTATGGCGGATGGTGTAGGCGCTCCCAACCAAGAGTTGCAATATGGTTTTGCGTTGCCGTCGCCGAATGTGGTCTGGCATTGTCATCCAACAGCAGAACGCCAGATGTGAGAAGGCCAGGCCGCTTTTTCCGAATCGCCTCTTTCAATTTCGACAGGGTGTCACAGTAGCGCGTAGCATTGATGGTTCCAACCTCCAAAAAGTCTAGCAACAAAACTCCTTGGGCGTCCCAGAAAACTGTGAGGAGCACTTTACCTGCAGAGGGAGTTGTCTTGAACTTCTTTCGGACAGGTGATGACGGATGTTTCCACTCCATAGATGCGGCCTTCGATTCTGGCGTGAAATGGTGGACCCACGTTTCATCCCCCGTCACAATCCGAAACAGAAAGTCATTGCCATCTTCATGGTAACGCACGAGATGTTCCAGGCTGACCCCCATGCGTTGTTCCTTGTGTGTCGAGGTCAATTGTCGGGGCACCCATCGTGCTGACACTTTTCTGTATCGAAGAATGTCGTGGATGATGTTTTGAGCTCGCTCATGTGAGATTCCAATTTTTTCGCTACTTCATCGATGGTGATACGCCGGTTCGCTCTAACCATGTCATCCACCTTCCTGACATTCACGACATTCTTCCACGACATTCCACGTCCACGACATTCCACGACACGTTCATCCACGACATTCCACGTCCGTCCAGCTCTCGGTATGTCCTCCACTTGCTGACGTCCATCACTGAATGTGCGACACCATGTCTGCACCATTTGCTTCGACATCACACCTAGCCCCTAGACTTCCACGAGGCTTTTATGAATTTCTGTTCCTGATACTCCACGTGCCCATTCATAGCGGATAACCGCTCTCCCTTCCTCCTTTGACCACGAATTCAAAACGCACCTTCTCTCTATACCTACCGGGGCTCAAATGAGAGGCTGGTCTCCACTTTGCGCAGGTACTGCAACAGCGCCATCTGCTTGATTTGCAGCGACCTCTACCCAATGGTGTATCGGTGACTTGCGCGTTTTCCTGCTGTGTCGCCTTTCGCCCATAGCCATTCAACGCTTCTTCCATATGCAAAGCCCTGAATTTTTCTTGGAGGGCTTTTTGAAGCTTATCAAGCTGTATCGGTGACTTGCGCGTTTTCCTGCTGTGTCGCCTTTCGCCCATAGCCATTCAACGCTTCTTCCATATGCAAAGCCCTGAATTTTTCTTGGAGGACTTTTTGAAGCTTATCAAGCGATATGACAAATGTCTCAACGTATTCGTACGAGAATAATAAAATAAAGGTATGTCATATCTTTAATGTCTCATTCTATTTTTTGACTTTCATACACAACTCTGACCACAGTCGACAGGGGAAACTTATTTTTCAACTTACCCTCGTACTATCAGGAACCAATTTTATCACCAATTTTTCTGAATGAAATACCATCGCTTTACCCACAGTGCCATCAATCTGTGAGACTCCATCGGGACAAAGCTAGCAGTCACACATCAAAATCCACTATAAATTTCCTAAAAGAAATGGAACAAAAAACTGGTATCAAGAACATACCCTTCACTGATATCCCTACTAAATCTCCCGATGTCACCTATGAATTTTTGAGCTTTCGGACTTTTAAAAACTGCATTACACAAACGTTGTCATAAAACCCTAACAGGACTCTGGAAAGCTGTTCGGGAGGAATGGGATAGAATACCTCTTCTGACACTTCAAAAAGCTTTATTATCCTGGAAATTGTTGTGTCGATATATAGTTCAGAATAAGGGATGTCAAACAGAACACTTAAAATACAAGAATTTTATGTAATTTAGTTTTGTGAATACAATATACATCGTCTAAAAAATGTGCGAACAGCCTCTGTATTTGAACTCAGAAATAAGTCGCTAACAAGTTCACTAGGTTCCTCGACATTTAAGTTAGACAAAACGAGAGAGAAAATCTACAAACCTTTGCAGTTTTTGTAATGCTAAAGGCAACGCACGATTTCTTCGAAGACTGCGTATTTTTCCTGCATGTTAGGGAAAAACATGGAAGCAAAAAAAATTCTTTTGAAACATGAAAAATTTAAATTTGTAAGTTGATGAGTTGCATAAATGGTAGTAATGGTTACATAAATGGTATCGGGAGTTTTAATTTAATATTTTTAATGGTATATGTTTGATTTTAATTTAATTCTTCTTATTAATGATTAGATTTAAAGTTTCAGTTTTTTTAAAGGCCAAAGAAGCAATTTGCCCAGAAACGCTATTAATTTCGTTTTTGCATTTTGCGTTTGTTCACAATAAACGGCGCTTTACTTTTCAAATTGTTGCTACTAAATATTAGAGCCCTGCACTATATTTAAAGAAATTAAATAATGAAGAATCCGCATGAATGTTTGCATGTTTCTGGCACTGTGAAAAAACAACGGTACTTATAGATATCAAATTCTGAATAACTTAGTCCTCAACTCGAATATCGGCATCTGGAAACCGAAATTTGTAATTTGTAATTTGTTTTATAATCTAGTTTATATTTTGCGAAACTTCACGAATTTGTGATTAACAAACATAACGATTTCAAAGGGAACAATGGCAATACTGTGCGGGAAAAAATTATCTACATCGTGCGCGAGACTGTGTATCGGAAATTCTAAAATTGTTTTGTGAATTTTGCTGTTGAATTGAATTTTAAGTGAGAAGAACATGATATGTAATAAATAAATGCTAAAAAAAACCCCCTTCGGTCGTAACATAAAAATTTGAAAGCTTTCAGTTTTTTATTTTATTTTTTTATGACTGTGCTGCATTAATCATGAAAATAAGCGAAAAATATACTGGCAATGACATTAGCCCCAAGACAGTTATGATTTCTGTCAAAACTCTACTGGACTTCGTCGATCAAAACGGATTCTAATACAATGATAAAATAACATTCCGGAAAACGTGCTGTGAAATTCGAGAAATATTTAAACTTTCTCAAAAACAAAGTTACTGATTTTTTTAAATAAACTCATACAATACGGATGAAAATTGATAATTTGGATTACCCGTGTTTTTCAATAATCCGTGACCTGCTTCCTCGGAATTAACTCAAATTACTGAGCGTAACTCTTCATTAGGAAAATCACAGTGTTATGGATTCCGATATCAAATACGACACTGCAACGGAAAATAAGAGCATTATTATTTTTGAAAGGCAATAAAATACGTATTATTTAAAAAATGCTAACTTTTAGAAAAATCTTTAATATCATAAATAAGCTGGTAAATAAAACTGTGATTGTGTTGTTGATATTATTGTTGTAAATGCTGTGTAGTGTTTATTAGAAAGGATTAATATTTAATTCGTTAAAAAACTAACATTATGCAGAGGAAGCATTTGTTTCAAAACTGAACATACTGTTTCAAAACTGATTTGAGTTTTTGTTTTAAACCTTTCAAAAATCAAAATCTTTTGTTTCAAAACTGAACTGTTTCTGAACTGAACTGAACTGAACAGCAAGACCCAGTGTTAGTAATGTCAAGAAAGTAACTCATTCTATTGGCTAGTACAACGGCTTGCTTTCATTACTTCGAAATATCGATTGAAATAAAAGTTTTTAACCTCTGCCCTTTTAACTGCATCCGTATTTGTGTTAAGAAAAGGACGTTTCTGGGTAATAAGAGCCTAAGTATTTTATTAATGTCAATCAAATCTGCTATCAAGAATATAAAAAATGCTAT
Source organism: Stegodyphus mimosarum (assembly GCA_000611955.2). Lineage (NCBI taxonomy): Eukaryota > Metazoa > Arthropoda > Arachnida > Araneae > Eresidae > Stegodyphus > Stegodyphus mimosarum. Next base: position 159,175 of record KK117111.1, on the reverse strand, counting down.
ATTCTTTTATTTTCAGAATCTTAATTATTCATTCAAAATTTATACAGCATTTATTCGATACTCATATAAAATAAATTAGGATTCGCACAAACTTATTACATTAATTGAAACTTTTGCAAAAAGTACAAATCAGGTTTCAGAGACATTTCGAAAAATAATTTCAACCAACATCATTAATGTTATCTTACACCTGAAAAACGAGTTTTGTATTTATATAAGAAAAATAAAACAGTTGAAACTTTCACGAAAGGCGTGACTGGAGTTTCCTAGACGCCTCTAAAAATAAACACAAACTATACCAGGAGAAACAGAACTCGTTGACGAAATAGGTTTCAGTGTTTTCGTGTTCGTAACAATTTCATTTTTTGTAACATGACTCCACCAAGGAGCAGCAGACTTTATGTGATTTCATGAGAAAGTTAATCATTTATAAACGGAACCAGATGAATTTTCTCGCTTCTATGGTCCCCATAATTCATTTCTTCTAGTAGACCTTTGAAGTGAAAACAAAGAACATACTGTAAAGTTGGAGACTAATTAACAGGGTGTGGTAAGAGTGTAGTAATTTATAGCATGATATTGTCAGGTACTTCAGAGTAATCTCAAAGAGAATAACTTCAGAAAATATCCTAGCTGATGAGCAATTGTATTTTCCTCTGTTTCAAAAGTTCTAGGAGTAATTACAATGCCATACAGATATCAAGATTATAACTGAAGACTAATTTCAAAACTACTGATTGCCTTAGCACCATATTTTACTTTTCGTTGCTCTAATACCAATGTTTAGTATTACAGCAAAATTAAAGTTTTCAAATATAAGTTTTCTTACCTTTATTAAACTTTTCATAGAGAAGTCGTCCGCACCGCCCGTGCATTTAGACATCGGTAATGTGCTTGAATACCTGCATCCATTTTCCGCCTGATGCTTTCCGTCATCACGCTACTGTATGGCTCATTGCTTTTGGGAGTTTTTAAATGACATGCCGGTCATGCTTTTGAAGCAATCAAATTAACTGTGCTATTTGAATGCAAGTTCCCTCTCTTTCGTCTAGTGTAAACTTTAGCTAATGATGTTGGCAGTTGCAATCCTGTCCTAAGGGTGAACTGCACACACTGGGGGAAATCGGGTACAGATCCTCAAGAGAGGTGTAATCACTTCACTTAAGTAGGTTACTATTAACGCTGTAGCACTCTATTTGGCAAGGGGGGAATCCATTCCAACAGAAATTTGTGTACACGGGCGTTTCAGGTGTTTGAGAGGAAACCATTTTGGCCTCTATGGAAGGCTAAGAGTTAAACAGTCCACTTAAATTGGATAATTTGAACTTAATGAACTGTACATTTTCGTAATGCATGGTTTCAAAATACTGTTTAAAATAAATAATTTAAATTTCATCAAAGTAACCCTGTAAGTTCTAGAAGCATTTCGGGAAAAAATGTTTAATAAGGTGTTTCTCTAGCCTTCTTAGCATGCCTTCGTCTTATAATGGTCAGCACACTCAGCGTGTATTCGAGACGTCTCGAGGTTCGAGTACTGGCAAGGCAGTGTTCATTTTTCATGTCTCCTGCTTCGAAATGTCTCTACAGTGGCGGCCGAACCAAAAAAGGTGTGGATGAGGATTCACCACTACCAGGATTTGGGGAATGAGTCTCCTAATCCTCAGTCACCTTTAAAAAGGGGGAGTATATAAGGTATTCCCACCGTCTTATTAGCATGCCTTCGTGGTGTAGTGGTCAGCACACTCGGCGCGTATTCGAGAGGTTCGAGTCCCGGTGAGGGTGTTGCACTTTTTTCACGTCTTCTGCTCCAAATTAACATAATATCTCTACAGGGTTTTAAAAGTCAAGGTATATAATCATTGCTACATAATACTTTAGAAAAGTCCAAGCACGAAGGAAATTGATAGATTGTGAGACGGATTAATAAATGATGTTTAGATCGTGATAAGGAAAAAGCTCCTATTTTCTGAAAGCTCATAAAATTGTAAGTGCCATTTAAACGAAATGTTCATTCAACTCTCATTTCTATATTTGCATTGCATTTATCTAGATGTGCCTGATGTTTTTATCATAAGAAACTGTGAAGAGATATTTTAAGCATAAATCATTGAAAAATTTTGTGTTTATTTGCTACAAGTAAGTACTATTTAGCAAATGTAATCCCAAAACAACATTCATAAAACTTATTACAACAATGTAACAATAAGTAATACAGAATCAGAAAAATAAATAATTCAACTCGTCGATGGAAACCATTTTACTTAGTTAGGAGATTATCTTATTGTTTACTAATTTCATAAACTTTCAAAATTCAGATAGATACGTATTGGGTGCTTATATTTTGCAGAAATAAGACATTTTTAAGTCATCACAATAAAAAATTAATATTTAATAAGTTTAGAAGTATTAGTAAGCGTGTAAGGTGTACTTTAATTTTAAAGCCGTTATTTTTTATTTTGAAACAGATTCCTTTCAATTCTTGTCTCCCACTTACAACTCCATACCAGAATGAGTTTTTAGAATAGCATTGAATGCGAATGAGTTAGAAGCAGTATTTATAGGAAGTCCAATTTACTTCGAAAGAGAGAGTATTTAGGAGTCCTTAGTGACACTTGTTTGCTTTCTGGTTATTTCATTTTTGAAGCTATTACGCTTGGTTGTATTGTACGTGGCTGTTGATACTCACAGGCTAGTTTAAGTTAAGACCCAACTACGTTACATATTTGTGTCTAGTTTCGGGTAAGTGTATTTTATTTAGTATTAGTTTTGTTTCTTATGTTCTTATCCTGGTTTAAAAGCCCCAGTGGAGGCTTTCTTGTAAGCCCTTGAAGGGGGCCATCTGTGATCATTTTTGAGAGTGAATCAAAGGGTAATTTAACCTTTCCTCGTTGTTAGTGTTTGAACTCAGCGATAATTTGCTACACAGTTCACTAGTTTCCTCGACAAGACATAGTAGAGAGACACACTCTAAGTGTTTAGTATTAGTAAATATTGCAGCATACAGTAAATGAATATACAAATTTATTTATCTTTTCATTTGCTATTTGCATGTAGTTTCTCCTTTCCGATATCTTTTACTCATCTCTTTATCAAGTATCCATCAGGAAGTATTGCATTCATTTGTGTAATTTTCCTTCTCTTAGATACTAGATCTTTTGTTGTTTTAGGGAGCCAAATTCATGAAATTCCTAAAGACAAGCCCCTAGCCGATTCCAGTGATTTACACATTTCATTTTTGGCCGATGTTCACTGCATAAACCCCTGATTTAACTGAAAACAAATAGATAACAATGTGTTACAAGTTTTTTCTAATTTTTTTCTACACCATAGTAAAATGCTGTTTTAATTAGATTTACTCTAAAATCTTGGGAGGGTCTTATAGTCGATGAGGTCTTATTTTCGAGTAAACGTGATGTTTGACAATTGCAAAATTAAGTCGTATATACTTAAAAAGGATTCTTTAAACAGCCTTGCATGTTATTTTCATGTGCAGAGTACTGTAGAGGCTAATAATGAATTTTCTTCGGGTTTCAATTTTGTGATTTATAATGCACTATAAATAAATCATGTTGTACACATTCGTTATCGTAATCTATTTGCACTTAAAATCAACATTTCTTTATGTATATGGATTCAAGGATCCAAGGATTAATTATTACGGACTGCCTAGAACCCTCTACCTCCACATCATAGTTAATAAAAGGGAGCAGAAATAGGAAAAAATACATGAAAGACGTTAAGGAAAAATAAAAGGGAAGTCAACATGACTTGAGAAAATTAAAGACAAAAAGAACTTCTAAAAATATCATAAGTTCAGAAAAATTAAACAGCGATTAGCGAGACTCGATCTCGGGACCTTTCGGTCTCGAGTCTAACGCGCTAACCACTGATATGTACATGGTTATAAGAAAAGGAAGTAGCTGCACTTTATTTAATTCCAGTTTGAATTGGGGCTGCTTGAGACTATTTCATCATAAATATCGCAACAGTTACTAAAATGCACCTTCATAATACTCCGAAGTTACGAGTTATGTTGTAATTCTTTCCTAGAACCGACACAAAATCGAAAACAAGATTTTCAATAGACTCAGTGTTAGTAATATCAGACAATGAGTTTTCACCTGAAAAGTAGGATCTATAATGATGTCGATTTAATAAAATGTTAACATGAATAATATTACAATTTACGAAATCTATATAATGCACAATACAATATAAAATTAGGCTTCATTTTTGCGGTAAGAAAATCTTTGAAAATTGGAAAAATTCTACATAGAAGCAAGCGTCAACATAAAATTTGCTTTTCCATTCTTCTTCATGGCAGATGAGGACACATTTTTTTTCCTTTTCTGTTTCTGGTTACTTACTGTTATTTAACTCAAAAATTTCGAAGACTGGATTGTTTATTTTCAGTGAGGCACTCAAGTGCTTCGTAAGCTTCCTCATAGTTCTGAAACAGAACATTCCGAGGTCCGCTATTACGCTACCATCAGATTCTTGAAAGGATTTCCGATTCAGTATTCAGCAGATGGTAAATTCGCTTCGCATCTTCCGTCAAGGCACTGCCCTAACGAATATCGATGCTTTACTCATGATTTGAGTCTAAAACCTAAATACATGTAAAGTTAGTCCCCATTAACCACTAAAATGTGCAAGACTGATAACATCTTTATGAACCTTTATGTCAACATCTATGAAGACCGTTTAATTTCGACATCGTTCGTTTAATTTTGACGATAATTTTAACGTTTAATTTCGACATCGTTCAGTTAATTTTTTATATTAATTTCTCTTCATTTCATTTCGACATCGCTGTAGTTCTTTTCTCTTTTCTTTTTTTTTAAAGATTGAAGATTAATTCCTTCAATTCATTCATGTTTAAGCTTCGAATTTATCGAGAATTGCTGCGATTAAATCTCATTATGAAAATTTAAGGGTTGTACAATATTTTAATGTTGACTTTTTTAATTAAGCTCACCTTTTGTAATAAACCCTTCATTTATCCTCAGGAAAAAGAGTTTGGCTTTGGAATTAGCTGCAGAACTAGTTATCTCCATAAAGTGGAAAGCGGAACGTAATTTCTTACGTCAAAACCCTTTTCCTCAATTCGAGTCAAGCGGAATATGCGGAATGATTCAGATCAAAGTAACATTAAGTTTGGTATTTTTTGGCAACGCACTTATAAGAAGAACAGGAAAACAACGTCAAGAATATTTTTATATTTTTGTTTTACTGGAAAAGCAAAATTCTTTGGCTCTGATCCCGAAACCATAGCGTTTTAAATATCCATCTTGTTAGTTAATTAGTCGCACTGTCTATAAAAAGCTACAATTTTGATAAAAAGCAGCTTAATATACATTTTGAGCTTAATATACATTCATAATTAATTCCACCACACTTTCAAACAACAGAAATTGAGCATTACATTTGCGAACTCTAACTGGTTAAGATAGCCCACCACACAGAAAACATGCGCCCAGCTAAATAATTAATTTGCTCCAAAAGTATTTTCCGCTGAGAAGGCCACATCGAAACCGAAATTAAGAGACAAACTACCTACAGCAATGACATTCAAAGTACACCCTTCACCCTCGATATACATAGAATATAGAATATACAGCTCTTGGAGGGCAGACATTTCGACGGGAATTTCGCATCCCTAGTTTGTGACTACTAACTATGAGCCTAGAGAGTGTCGCATGTGTCAGGATCATTAGGGGATTCCCACGCGCGTTCGACGATATTAAATTCTGGATGGAAACGATTGTATCGCGTGAGGGGCCTGCGCGGAAGCTGGAACGTAATAAGTGAACATGGATGTGTAGTGTATGTATGGGTAAGAAGTATACATTTTATTAGCCGTCGTTGCTAATGGAGGATGTAGTATCGGAAAAAAAGAGAGAAATGGGGAAGGGTAATTATTTCGTCTTTGATTATATTTCTCACTGATGCAAAATGGAAACCGCTCTAGTTGATGCAGAGGAAAAGATGATTTTCTTTTTCGTATGCATTTTTTTTCAGTAAACTTCATTTAAATAATTATAAATTCTATGCATCTCAACTAGAAGTTTTTCTTCGGTTTTATTTATTTTTTGTTTGTTTATTGTTCAGGAGATATTAAAAAGCATAAATGAATGCATATCTTTTCAAACCTCATGAGCAAATTGCGATTTGGAAGAAAATAATGCTGCATTGATTGCATATAGCATTAAATATTTTCAGTTCAGGCGATCTTCTGAAAACCTTAGTTTAATCCAGATTTATATTTAAAAACAACAAACACTAATTTGTAACTTATACTTTACGTTCATTTATCACACATGTTATTTACTTGTTCAAATACATTTTCTTATCACACATAATATCTTAATGTTATTTTGTATTATTTTTGCTCGAAAATGATATATAGATCTTTTTAATTTGTTAAGAATAACTGATATGTATATAGCATATTTATGTATGGGCATTTTGTACGCAGATAATCAAACATTTTCTCTTTTGATCGTTTCTTTTTACTTCCTTGCATGAAGTAAAGCAAGACCTGAAATCGTGATAAATTTCGGATATCATATTTCAACGAAAATATCCGTTTAGATCGTTCCCGAATCTTTTAGGACGAATTTTTTGCATGGCATCTGTAGTGCGGACAGGCGGAGTGTAATTGTACTCCCATGAAATTGGAAAGGATTAGATGTCCGGAACCGACCAATTTTATGAGAGGTGACCCGGGTTCTATTTGTACCTTCTGACCTATCCCCCCGGGGGTTGACTCAGGAGAATTCCTGGGAAGCACTGGCTAGGATCTGTACTTAGGCAGTCTCAACCACGGGGACAAATAAGTTGTCTTCACAGGACTAGAGCCCGAGTTTATTCTCAGGTTGGTTCAGGCTTGGCAGGGACCGTACTGGTACTGTCGTGTCTGTTCCTCTTGCTGTGGTGGAGCTATATAGTTTGTAGATAATGGGCTTTCTCGGTGGGGGTTCGGCCCTCCCGGTCCCAGTGACGGGGACTGACGAAGTGAGGCAAGGCACTAAGTGTTCTTCTGATGCCGAGGGAGTGGTGCCCCGAGGCAAAGGTGTCCAGCGTTTTTATCTTTGATCTAGTATCTTTGTTTCTCGTCCTTGCCGTTAATCGCGACGTATAAAGCCGGGCAGGGACCGTGGGGTCTGCGCCGTCATTGATGGGTCCTCCAGGACCTGGATAATACAAACTTCGAAAGGCTTCCCCAGGACGAAAGTCCCGATTCTGGCGTGGATGTACCTTCTGAGATCCCCCCCGGGTTGAGTCAGGAGAAAGTACTGGCTAGGATCTGTACTTAGGCAACCTCAACCACGGGGGTACATAATTAGTCTTCACAGGACTAGAACCTCCGTGCATTCGGGAGATGGGATCAGGCTTGGCAGAGACTGTACTGGTACTATCTTGTCCAACCGCTTGACTGTGCGTCGGCTACATGGTCAGATTACGAGTGTTGTCCTTGGGGCGTATGGCTCTCCTTGGTCAACACATAGGGAATGACTTTCATCGTTTTGATCTCATAGTGGCAACGAAAGCTGTCCAATGCTCATATTTCTCGTCATTCCTCTTTTGTTCACGTCCTCCTGGGTTGACCGGGGGGTGCTCCCCATGGATCGCCTAAGGGGCTGAGGCGCTATAACCGTGTAGGGCATCTGAGCTAGGTCTGGGAGTCCCTGCTCTTGTCAGAGTTGTACCTTCTGAAAGTGGGTGCAGCTGCCGGGGCAGTGACACGCTACCTTATAGCCTCTCCTGTTCCAGTCCGACCTTATAGCCCCTCGGCCTCCTCGTGGCACCCGCTGGTAGCCAGATTCGCCTGAGCTGATGATGTTGGACACTATCCCTGGGGTTCTACTGGGTTGGAATTTCCGGAACCAACCATTTATGGGAGGAGACCCGGGGTTCTGTCCAGTAAACTGGCTAGACTAATGCCATGATAGCCTCGATCTTGGGGGTAAATAATCAGTCTTCACAGGACTAATGTCATCGTATATCCGGTGTTTAGTTCAGGGTTGGAAGGGACCTTACAGTACTGTCTTGTCTGCCCTTTGGCTGTGGGGACACTACATGGTCAGATATCGAAGGTTGTCGGAGGGAGAGAATCCCTTTGGTCAGCCTTGGTAGCGGACGTTCTCTGACATGTGAAGTCGCCCTGGGTTGGACCAAGCAAGTGGCGCACTCTCAGATAACCTTTGGAGGTGTGGACACTTAATAAGTCAATTTAACTACGAAATGGAGCCATATCTTCTGGATTCCTGTACGTGGAGACAGAATAAAGGACTCTTTTTTCCTAAGCGGATTGCAAACTGTATTTGAAATGGACTCAAGAGAGAATTTTTCGTGATGTTTGTAGGTATACTGCGGGGAGGGGTTAAAATGGGACAGTTCTATATCTCCCGTCCTACTGGACCGATTGACGAAATTCGCCTTTTGGCTACATCTCTCTCTAAGCTATTACTACGCTCGGCCGTACTTCAGGCCCTTGATAGCTTCGCCAACTTAATTGAGATTTAGGGGCAAACTACTTAGAATCTTGATAGCTTCGGCTATATCTTTTCAGTTAACCTTTAATTCTTATTACTTACTTTATTTAAAAAGGCTTTGGATGTGTTGCTGGAGAAAGAAGCATGGTGCCTCTACACATAGATAAAGTTCATCTGGTGTACTTGCGGAGGAGACATTCCGGGCTAGACGTTGTCAAATCATTGAGTATGCATGTTCGATGGGGATAGATCTAGAAAACGGGTAGGCCAGAGTAATAATGCAATTTTGCTGGCTAAGAAGAAAACTTGAACATTGCGTGCAACATGTAGTCCCGCATTTTCCTCTTGAATGGTTCTCTTGGCCGCAGGCAGGCCCTGAAGGTAAGGAAACACAAGAAGCTGCGGAACTTCGGAAATATAATGCTGCTGCTAAGTGTGTAAGGTTTTAGTTTAAACTAACAAAGTTTTATGTTAATTTTCTCTTTCCTGTAAGTTCTTATTTCAACTTCCCGTTAGAATGAGCGCGCGTTTCAGCTTTATGCTAATTTGAAGTGGAGCCAAGTTTGCATTTAAAGGTTAGCGAGGAACTTCTCAGTGTGAGAGAGCTTTTAGTCTCAGATCACTGCGGCTCTGTTCGACGTCACCTGACTAACGTGTATTTAAGTTCTAAGCCTTAGCGCTGTTACGCTATTACTTATTGAAGTAATCTAAGTGCGTTAGTATTAGAAGTCTTGCTAAGCACCATTTAGCATAGAGGCCAACCTCGCCTTTATAGCTCTGTGAGAAACGACTACTTAAATTTCTACTTAACTTTAGTTTAAATTATTTGATTGTTCAGTTTTAGACCCAAGTGCGGTCAAATACCCAAGTACCCTCTATGCTAAACGATCAATGGTGCGTAGCAAGATTTAGTTAATACCAACGCACTTAGATTACTTCAATAAGTAATAAAGTAACAGCGCTAAGGCTTAGAATTTAAATACTAGCTAGTCAGGTGAACGTCGAACAGAGCCGCAGTGATCTAAGACTAAAAGCTCTCTCACACTGAGAAGTTCCTTGCTAACCTTTTAAATACAAAGCTTGGCTCCACCTCAAATTAGCATAAAGCTGAAAGGCGCGCTCATTCTAACGGGAAGTTGAAATAAGAAATCATAGGAAAGGGGAAATTAAAATAAAACTTTGTTAGTTTAAACTAAAACCTTACAAGTGTACCGATAATGCATACTAGAGGGATGCGTCACTGGAATTCAGTACCACCCCACTATACGGTGCAGGACCAATGTCATGCCATTCGGATGTCTATCTCCGACGTTCAGTACACCTCGCAAAGGCCTGTGGTTTAAAGTTTACTGTCAATGAAGCAATAAATGTCTAGCGGACAGCCCATTACACTGTAAACGACGTCGAACTGTTCGTGCAGACATGAATTGTTGAGTTACAGACTACATTCGTTGTGATTGTTGCAAATGTGGCTGCGTGTTACATCAGTATCAGGCAAACAATATGATTGTCTTTCCACGGAATGGTTCACGAGACGGTTGAAATTGTTTCTGCCCATGAGTCGTTCTATCCTTCATGTACCAATTTCATATTCGCATGAGTGTTGATTGGCTACATCCGGCACAATGACCGATTTCCCTGAAGGATAATCCGCTGTTTCTGTAAGCAACGATTCTGCCTCAGTCGAACTCAGAAACATGCTCGAATGCTGCTCATTTGTTTTCTAGGTGGCATATGGAAGCTGTACAGACAAAAAAACTCGCGAGAGAACAATTTACGTTATTCAAAACCACAGTCTTTCCTCTTTTTATATACGGATTGTAAGTTGCACTTCGGTCGCTCATTACGTGCGCGTGAGCTAAAATTGTAAGTATTTGCGTATGCAGTGTACACATGATTCAAGTTTCATGCTGTTTAATTGCTTTCTTTAAAGAGTCGAATTCTGAATGGCCAGCATTTTATTATAACGAAGTCCTGAAAATGTTTAAATCATTTTAATAAATATTTAAATAAACAGAAAGAAACCCTCGTGCGTGCAAATAAACTCTTCCATTTGCGAGTATTTAAAATAGCATAAGTTGAAATTTTAAATTCAAAGCAACGTAGTCAGAGACTGCAAAGTAGTCTACTTAAGCTAGTTAAATATTTTAATGGCGCGTTCTAACGTCAGTTAATGAAATGGCTAAAGCCTGAATAATCAGTGGCAGAACATAAACTGCAGGAGACGTTGCGAAAAATCCTATCAAAATCCTTGACTTATTAAAGTTTTAAAATTATAGTAGCTGATTAATTAGCATAAAATATTTTCTAGGTTTACTGGCCACCATTATTATTACTTAACATATTCCAACCATCTTTATCTTAATAGTAACAAAATTAATGTAAAATCGAAAAGTCATTAAATTTTTTAAATTCTTTCAAATTCTTCTCATAATAATGCTATTTATCTTACATATTCTTTACAGTTTCGCGTTTGAAACTTGATTTAAGATGCAGGAAATATTTCGATTTTAGTTGTATTTCTCATAATTGCAGTTTTACTTTAAAACATTTAGCTTAAACCACACATACGAATGATAACTTTCTTCTAACTAAGTTTGTTGGGTATATTTAAATAAAAGGCAGATATTTAAATCTGTTATCTGTCTATATAATATGCCTCTCGTCGATGGTTCTATTTTTTGTGCCGAATAAATTTCCATTTCGTTTATTAAAAAGAATTTTAATGTAGATCCATGACTTAACCACCTCATTTTACTGCAATAAATCATTTTCCCATATTTCCTTTTAATTTCTTCAAGCAGCGTAACAAATTTTCGATAATTTAGAACTCTTTCATGGATAAAGTTTACTCTTATAATTATTTTTTCCATAGCATTATCCATATGCAAATTTTTATCAGGAAGTGCTTTTGGTGAATAATGGGACGTGTTGTACGAAATTTATTCTGAAAATATTTCTTTCACAGTGCTTTCTAATTTTGAAACTACTCCACTTTTTCAACAAGCATGTTTGTTCTTACTTGCAAATTCAACTAATTTATCTAAAGTTAT
>KK117111.1:136840-147582 GCA_000611955.2 Stegodyphus mimosarum | reverse complement strand
GCAATGTCAGTACAATCATTAGCTGCTATTGAGAATGGTGTGGAGTGCATACTTTCTTCTTTTCAGTAACTATCATAACTCAGTAATGATTTTGTTAGTATGTTCCACTAACCTGCTGTCAAACAAATCAATGTCTTCAAATAAGTTTTGTTTGTTACAAGAAAAAAATTTAGCAAAACGAAACAGTCTCCAAGGAATTCACCATTAGTAAATAGTTTCGATCCTCTCACAATGATATGCAAAAAAGTAGCTCTTTCAGTTAAAAAGATAAAAAACTATCTTATCTTAAAAAGATAAAAAAACTATCTTTTTACGGCAGCGTTTAGAAACTGCCAATTTGTCTGTAGACATTTCAAATTTTTCCTTGTAATTCTTTGCGCAATAGCAGCGTAAATAAAATACTTTTAAAGCTGGTATCCTTTATTACAAATAAAGCACGAAATTGTTTATCTCAGACCATCAGAAAAAAAATCTGATGTATACACCACATGACTTCCTTGTATGGAATATTAAATTATACGCATTTTGCATTTCATTTAAACTTATTGGATTGTATTAAATCTACTTCGTGCATAGCGCATAAACCACAATAGAATAAATGCACTCTTTAAAATTCACTATATTTGTTTACAATAGCGACGCTCTGGCGCTAGGTTTACTTAACAACATCACATCTTATTCATTTTATGACACAGAATGCACAAAAATTATGTATATCATATGCAGAATTACCTAATCGTTGCCACATGTTTTATTCAAATACTGTAATAAATCCAAAACGATATATAAAAGAAATTAAACAAACAAACAACAAAAAAAGGAAAAACTTTTTCCAGACGGTGCAGTATTTCTAATTCAATTAATTCAGTTCTCACTTCGCGACAAGGAAAAAAATATATAAAAACTCAAAATATATATGTTAAAAATTACGAAGTAAATCTTAAACATTTATTTTTTTCGGATAAATTCCAGAATGGCTTAAGCATGATTTAATTCCCTATAATAAAAGGTGTTATCTTTGTTGTTGCGAAGCTTAGTTTCTCTAGATTGGCAACCACTATTCTGCTAAATTTCAAATGTAAACAAATGTGTCTGTTATAGTAATAATAATTAGGCTTGACCACATTTAAACAACTTTTAAATTGCTGATAATTCTACTAATATTTAAGCGGAAGATAAGACCAACATAATTCAATCAATTTTAAAGCAAAAAATGCACAATTTACCATAATATAAGAATAAAAAAACTGAGATCACGAAGCCGAATAACAGAGTGGATATATATATATATATACATATTTATATACTTTTGGGTACAGCCAATTGCAACCAAAATAGCAAACGCACATCTATGTGTTATAGCAGTCCTATATAGAATATTTTAACGTTCTGCGGATATTCGTTATGCGAGATATGTTCATGCATACGTACGTTCGTACGTACATACGCCACGGAAAAAGTCTCTTCATAATCCATTTTAAATCAATTTTATAATTTTTTGGGGGGAAAAGAGTCCTTTTTCCTGTCCTTACGTACGTATGTTACTCAGAAACATCGTTAAATTGCATTCGATAGAGGTCAAAATTGATATTTTCGTTGAAAAATGACACCCGAAATTTTTTGCGATTGTAATAATTCCTTTCTACTTCGTACAAGGAAGTAAAAAGTGCACAATTTTTCAGTTTATCTTGGAAAGCTTATCAACGACATGTCTTGCAGTTTAACATCTCTGTTAAAAGTACTTTTATAATTGTATTAACAATTTTAATTCAAGAAGAAATTTCGTTTGAAAGCAATATTGGAAAGTTATGCCCAATTCTAAACGACAGATATTGATATTATAGAAATCTAAAAATAAGCACTGGCAAATATTATTTGTAAGTTGTATGTTAGATTTCAGCTATATAACCAACATGAAAAGTACAGCTGTGCACCCAGTTAACAACCTTAATAAACTAGCGACTTATTCAAGGAAAGTATATATCAGAAGGGCAACCACATTGGAAAAATATTCGAAGCGCCGCCAACCGCCGGCTTGCAAACAAAATTTCTAGATTGTATTAATGTGGGAAGTTTTCCCATCTTACCATCTTACCCCAATTACGGGTTAGATATATTATCATACTTGAAAAACAAGCATACAGTCACATAGCCTTTCATTCTATCTCTTTTTCTTTGAATAGATGTCGCTGCTATATCTCAGACCAAATCTACATCCCTAAAAATTTCCATGGACAGTGTAAAATTGCTGCTCTGAGCCGATGCGATAAATTCGCTGCTAGTTTGAAACCACAGTTTTAAGTGGCCTCGTTCACCAAATCTATATCGATTAAGTCCGTCTTCCTATAATCACCCGTCCTACTACTTTTGCACACGTTTGCGAAATGAAGTTTTGCTGAAAGAACGCCTGGAAACTCTATTTATATATATACAATTGTATATAGGTATTCTCTCCCTCTTTTTTGCGTGACTTCGTAGTGTAATGGCAGCACAATTTTGCGCGTATTCGAGAGGTCCAGGTTCTAGTGTCGGCGAAGGTACTGTTCATTTTTCGTGTCTCCTACTTCAAAATAGCCTAATGTGGTGTCTACAGTCTCTTCCGAACTAAAAGGTGGTGGATGATGATTTTTCACTACCAGAATTTGGCGACTGCGTCTCCTGATTCCCAATCGCTGTTTAAAAGGGGGAGTATACAATGGATTTTCTCCCTCCTTCCAGCATGCTTTCGTGGTGTAACGGTTAGCAAACTTGGCTCGTATTCGAGAGAGGGGTTCAAGTCTCGGCAAGGCCATTGCTCGTTTTTGATGTTTCCAGCATTCAAAAGTATCCTAATAACTCTACAAGTGAGCATAATTAATGTTTACGTATTCAGAATATACGCTAGTTACTATCAAAGGTAAGCCGATTGAGACATTAATTTGTACATACATTATTTAAAAGATGCAGAAAGGATTTTGCAAAAAGGAATAATAGTTTAAAAAAAGTTGTAAGTAAGATCGCCAGCGAAGATTTTCAAAATAAAATTCAGTGAAAGTAATCTATTAAATAACTCGCCCCCAATATATATATGTACACTAATTAAGTTGGTAAGTTTGGGTTAAGTCAACTTGAAAAGCCCAATATTTAAGCTTAAGCTGCTAAGTAAGAAAACATGCAGGTATTGGTAAAGGAGTTTTTGGATTATCTCTAGGTAAAGAAATTATGAATACTAATAAAATAATGTAGTAAACAAAATTCGAGAATTGTCTAATGAAAGCAAAAAATTCATTAATAGTAAAAATTTTATGTTAGTAGTAAATATTGAAACAAAATATTGTTATTAACCGGAAATTAATTGACTTTTCAACCCCTTGAAAAGTCAAACAGGTGAATTTCAGAATAATTCACAATGATTAATTGAAGCGAATGTGCTTTGTCATCTTATTATGCAATACCTAGTTATAAAAAATCAAATCAAGTCTAAAGAGGTCAAAATTGTTTCATAGTTCAAATCAAGACCAAATTTAAGTAAACATATAAGTAAAGATGTAAATATCTTTGCACAAGAAGACCATTCCCCGACACATCTGCTGCTTCTCATCGTTAAGTAATTCAAAAATTAAATAAACATGAAAATGAACATAATAAGCGTTAAAAAATAATAAGAAACAAAATAATAAACTTAAACTTTCTTATTTTAGGAAAACTGAATTGTAAAAATCTTTGAAATCGACAAAATGATATTTGAATAAGATCAGAAATGAATCAAATTTAACTTAACATACTTGCTATATTCAAGTGGGCAGCAAAATGGCAGCGTAGTTCGACACTCGCTGTAATGGAATGTTAGGAGGGTTGTTATAACTTTGAGAAGAACAGAAAGTGGTGTTGGAGAAGTGTGTGGGGGAAACCTATAGCGTGTTTGAGGCTTTTTGAGGAAGGTGGGAAAAATTGTTTGTCGGGGTTAACATAAATGTTGGCGAGAAAAATTTTGCTTTTGCTAAACTTGCTTTAAACAGTATATATGTGATCAAGAACATTTACATTTTTGATACTGCTGCGATAGGATGAGAGCAGAGCGGGAAGAGAGGTAGAAGCTGAAGTGCGCAATTATTCTGTATGCAGGCTCACCAAGAGATAAGCCTGCATACTGGATAATTGCGCACTTTACTTTTGGTTTAGTTTGCTTATTAGAAGAAAAGATTCAGTTCTCGAAATTGAGTTCAGATTCCGAATTAGCTACGTCATCAGCGTTACGTAAGCCATGTGACATAGACTGATCCAGAAATGACGCAGTCCAGAAAAGTTATTTCTATTTTTAGAATGCAGAGAGGAAATACGAAAATTAAAAATGAGGAATTAAGAGGCTGATTTACATATTTCTAATCCTACATATACTCACTTCAAAAAAAGAAAAAAAGACTGCACGACAGAAAAGAGATTTTAGAAGAAGGCATTAAAGCACTAGCAAAACAAGAGAAATGCAATTTTGAAAAAAAAAATTTAAATTAAATTTTGATATAAATAGTTTTTTTTTAATTACATAATCTTTCAGATATCATTTTTAACAATAAATGCGAAATGAAAATTCTACTGAAATTTCGAAAGCCTGCGAGCTCATTTTTCTGTGAAAATGCAGTAGTGTACTAATTTATTCAAGAAATAACTCGAAAAGTTTGAGAAAAATTGTGCTTAAACTAAATTTAGCTTTAAACAGGCTTTTTTATTTTTATGTGTTCGTTGTGTGTGTATATATATATATATATATATATATATATATATATATATTTATACTATAGGTAATTTTCGTGCATTTATATGTCACTTTGTTGTATTTTTCTGAGTAATGTAACACAAAAAATCTCAAGAGAGAAGTTATACCGGTAAAGTAAGTCTACAGGGGCAAATGCATTTAACATTGAGTTTGTCGAGATATCGTAAAGCTGACAACAATTTTGGCGACTTATTTTGTCTTCAAATGTGGCGACCAGTTGGCGACATTTGGGTCCAGTCCGTGTATCACCGTAGTAATTATTGTAATTGAATAACTGTAATTGAACGCTGTATAGCTGCAACCGTAATTCGACCCTCATGTTGTTTACCAGTAATCTCAAGAAGTACTAGAAATATCTCAGCGACAGCATGAAAGCTATAAAATGCCTAAGAGAGAGAGTATCTGCTCTCAATTGCTGAGTTCAGTTAATTGTTGTTGTCATTGTAGGAAGTTGTTAGTTCAGTGTGAGATCGGAGATATTTCTGGGTTAGCTTTCTCTTCAGATGGGCTTTGCATTGCGTTGTGTTTAACATTCTCAGTAATTTGAAGTGTAACTACTGATATTATACTGTGTGACACTGTGAGCATCTGTATGGGTATTTCTTTGAAAACTTCCATAGTTTTGAAGTGTATCTATCGATAAAGGAAATTTTAGTAACCTATCATTAGACCTATGTGCATTCAGTCTATTATGAACCCGTACTCACTCAACAATATATTATAGCTTTGCCAAGGATTTACAAATGATATCATAGAGAAGTTAAGAAATTACGCCGTGTTTAGTATCTGCACAACCGTTCAAGAAAATGGTTATACTCCTTGAGAAGATTAAAAATTTTATTTAAGGAATTCAATTTGACAGTGAGAGTAATCCAGTCAGTTCACAAATAGTTGAAGATACTACGTTAGGTGTTGTCAAATGGGAGAAAATGGTGCGCTCTAATGATTCCTTAATGCAAGTGCAGTGGCTCGCCGGCTAGAAGTCTCGGGTAACAAATATAGAAAGTGTTAAAAAATAGCGCGCATTATTCCATTAAAGATTGGCAACACCTAATAGCTAAATAATGCCGAAACGAATCAGCGAGGCATATTAGGAAAGAATTTTTTAACCAGAATGCAAGTTCATGTATGATAGCCATGAAACATCTTCGGAGCATAGATGTGCCTTTGTATACGAATCGTGCACATCCAGCTCTATCGTCGTTGTTTCTAATCCCCTTGGGGCAGGAAAGCCTACACCAAGTCAAAGAGACCTTGCCGCACAAGTAAATCTCTGACGTCGTCCTGCTCAGCCGAGAGCTGTCTCAGGGAGACTCCTATACAATCCAGTAGGTGAGCGGAGAGGCAGGGAGGGAACAGACATACGAGGGGAAGGTCTTTTCTCTCTCTTTGAATTTCATGCATCGAAGATGCCCACTTCTGAATCTGGCAATGGCCGTTTGGATACGCCCAGATCTTTTACTCAGAAGTGACAGGCCTGGTTATTCAGCGAAATACCATTGGTGAACAGGAGAAATTTTCCATGCCATGTCAGTTTTATGTTTGTAATAGGAATCAATTTTAGTTGGGCATAAATCAGCGGAAGTGGCTGTAGAATGATCACAACCTTATCTTGCCAGATCGTCAGCTGTTTCGTTACCATACACCCCAACATGAGACATTATCCACTGGAGATATATTGATTTACGCTGTCCAAGCTCGAAAAGTTTAGATACGATATCCTGACCGGTCTTATCGAATATCTTAGGCCAGTTTTTTAAGGTACTGAATGGAGCTATGCTTTTTAGGAAATATTTCTGCATTCTGAGATCCCGTTCCAGTTGAACTCACTCTCAACGTTTATTCTCGGATCATTCGATATTTAAAATAGACAATTGGCATATATCATTATATACTATAGTCCAGGAGTGTCAAACTGGCTGCCCTCATGCGGCCTCCGACGTCATTTTTGAATAGTATTTGAACTGTACATTCTCTGTATAAATATTCGTTTTTTATCTTTGAAATTCCTCTCTACTTATTTTCCCCTTTTTTATTTTTGAATTTCCTCCTTTTTCAAAGATTTAATTTTATTTAACTGCTTATTTTTATTGAAAAAATATACTTTATTTTATTCTTTCGAAACATTTTATAGCAAATATTTACTTCCTGAAGAAAATCAGAAAGCTCAGAGGTTTTTCTTCAACAAGAACACGTATTGGAAAAGTCCGCTGTATAAATACTATCATAATATATGCGAATTTTCATGACTTCTCTTCTGACTTAGGATTGCAGAGAAAACCTATAATTCCTCTCGCAGTTTCTTCCAAGCAATAACGGATATTGGTGATGAGAATTCCTTGCATTATTGGAAACATTTAAGAAATGCAAATTTTCCGCTTGTCTTCCATAGAGTATTAAATACCAACAGCTTCCTCTCTTTTCCTTGATTACTTTTATTAAAGGACATTGGTTTTCTAGAAAACTGTTTTTTTATGTTGTTTATTATTATTTTATTTTACTTCTCCAAGAGTAAAATTTTGTTAGGAAGATTTTTAACTTTTGTATAAATATTCGGAAGAATATCATCGAGTTTTTTCCCTCAGCACATTCGCAGTAAACACTAAAGTTTACTAATGTTTTTGAATGCAATAAACTCATTCTGTGAAATAATCCATAGTACTAAGTTTAGAATATATTGAATTGCAGGTTAAAGTAATAAACATATTTATTAACTTAAATACATTTATTATTTTCTTTTGCACTTCGTCAAAATATTAATGGTTCATTATCGAGAAGAAATGGAGAAAAAATCATTTTTTATTAACAACAGGCTTATCATGTCGGAAACGACATGGAACACCATGTCGGAAAAAGAGTCTTAAGACGTCCACCAACGACCAACCGGTAAACTCGCTGAACACTGGTAGTTCGGTCGAGGTTTCAATCCCGCTAACGCGTTGGCGGCATGGCCGTTTTTGTGGCTTTCCCCATGTGTAAATGTGTATTCGAGCCAGTTTCTCTTAGAAAGTCCTCTACGAAGTCATCCTTGCCCTTAGGCAGATAGCCCTCCAGGCTTTGCTGTAATTACGTAAAATACTCTTAAGACTTTATTCTGTTAACAGTTTCTTCAACGAAGTTTTTGCGTGTTATTATTTGGTTAAATTATATTAATTATTATTTTTCGAGCTAATTACTTTAAATACGACATTTTGGCTTTTATTTTCTTCTTTCATGATCTCTTACGTTATATATCGTATAACTGTGATTTTGGTTTCCAGGAGGAGAACAGAAAAATATTTTTTTACCAGAATAATTTAAAGAACAGTGCAGATAAATTTCAATTTTTATTTTAAACTCATATTCAAACACATACAGAGCCACACACCATATCTATATTTATTTATTTATTTGTGCGAGTGTATCTATTTTGAGGGCAGTTTGTTCACAGAGTCTGCACTATTCACTGATTGCTCATAGAATGTTTGCATGTTATCATGTAGTTAAACGCTGTTTCTTTTTCTTTTATAAATTATTTACATAACATTCTGCTTTTCATTTTTCTCTTTCTTGACGTCTTACGTTATAAATGATGAAGTTATGATGTTTGGGTTCCGAGAAACAGCCTTAAAATAATTTTTAACAAAGCAATTTAAACAACAGTGCAAATAAATTTTAACATTTGTTTTCACTCACATGCACACATTATATCTGAATTTGTGTACTTATGTGTATGAATGTATATATTTGTGTACATATATATATGAATAAAAATTTTAATCTTCGCTTATACAGGGTGTTTATAAAGTCCCGGACCCATTTTGATGTTTAATAACTCATAAAATAATGAACATATAGACAAAGTTATGGCATTTATTGATGGAGTAACTTATATATGTTCCTTTTCAGGTTTGAATATCTTTACTTTTGTAAATATCGTCTGCGCGTGTGATTCATTTCAGATAATTTCATTTTCCAGTCTAAATATCTGTACTTTTCTAAACCTCGTTTGCTTATTAATTGCTTTTTTCTCTCCTTTGTTTTTGGCAACTATTGCAATGTTATGTTTACTTTTGATGTGTTTGTTCTAGTACTTTTGTATGTGATGTTTTATTCGACCGGATATTAAGGAGAATGCATACACCACAAGAGAAAGCACACATGATATGGTGGTTCATAGAAACGAAATCCATAATGCAAACACAGAGAAAGAAGGGGGCACACGTGGAAGTTCATTGACAAGAGTCATGAAACTTTTTGAGTCTATCAAACCATTTATGTTATTAATTTTAATCTATCTTTATTATTTTATGAGTTATTAAACATCAAAATGGGTCCGGGACTTTATAAACACCCTGTATATATAAGAGAAGATAAAACTTTTTATACATAAATTTCTGATATTTTTTTTTAATTTGCGAAGTTGTAGCAAAAATTAAAACCCAAGCATTTTTTAATAGATTTGGTTTTTAATTTTATTTTGCATAAGATCTTTTTAAAATTTTTTTTAAATGATCTCATGTGAAAATATAGCACAAACGTAAGATTATTTACATGGAAATGAGATTAATTATTCCAGGCAATTTTTTATTTAAGTCTAAAGAGGGAAATATAAATTAACAGAAGTAGAGATATAAATTAATTTGTAACATCTCTACTAATGAATTTCTTAAACCAGAGCAACGAACAAAACCTTATTTTGTGGAACTTATTAATTTTTGTACTTAAATTTATTGCTCAGGTTTAAGAAGAAATTAGTTAATAAAATTTAGAACGAATTAATTAAATTTATACCTGCACTTTCTTTCATTTTTAAAAAGTAAATCGCATAATTTTATACTGATTAATCGATTTTATTTTTATTTAATTCACTTTATGTTTGGGTTGCATTTGCTTATGAGGTTATTTAGAAAAATTCATACTTTTAAATCTTTGAGAGACGGGAAAAGGCAATTAACTTTTTCAGCAAAACTCTTGTTTTATTTACTATATCAGGTGTTAAAATGAAATTATTTGCGATAATAACATATATTTTGTCCAAGACGCGTGAAAGAAATGACCACTTCTGGCGGTTAGTGTCAGTGACCATTCCTACAAATCAGTCTCTATGGTACTCGTGGAAACAGTTTTATTTTTCAAGCAGAGTGTAACTATGCCTGTGCTGTATTCCCACACTGTTCTTACAGGCGTTTTCTTGGTGATGCAGAGTGATCGTCGTGATGATTGATGCTTATTTTCTTGAAGACGAATTCCTGCATCAACTACTGGCTTATGTTTTTTGATTGGCTTATATTTGTTGACTGCCATCTAGTGAGCTTCAAGGGAACTTCAGAAACGGTCAGTCTTGAAAACCACTCACACCAGTGAGTAAGAAGTTCAATAGAAAAGGTGGTTACTGTAAGTGAACATCGCTCTTCAAAGAGTTAATATATATATATAATATTTCTGGAGCGTAGAACAGGAATCAGCTTGCAGTCGTTGTGGCCTTTGGTGAAGGCGTACAGGTGAAGATAACAAAACATGAAATTGACGAATTCACAGTCTTTATTTCCATGCATATAAAATCATCTCCATAAATAATTATCCAATCATAATGAAAATCCGATACATTTCTATGATTCAATCATAATGAAATATGATAAATTGCTATGTACATTGATTCTGAAAATTAAGATTCAGACACTTTAGACGGGGAAGCAAAGCGAGGAGATACCAGCAAGGTAGAAGATAGCAGAATAAGAATGACATAATTAACTCACCAGGGTATTTATAACAGAGTAGGTGCGATTCTAGAGACAAGCTATGATTGGTTAATATTAGTTTCGGTTGCCCTTTTCAAGCAGCGTTACATAACATAGAGAATCTCGAATTTGGGAGAACAGATGAATTTAGGCGGAGAGCACCAAATCTAGAATGTCAATTTTGAGATCGCCAATTATTTTTTTAAACAGTTATCGTATTTTGTTATATCTTACATACACACACATATATATATATATTAAAAATGGAT
>KK117111.1:69720-134479 GCA_000611955.2 Stegodyphus mimosarum | reverse complement strand
TCTTCCATGTACCATCTCCACTCACACTTATATCATTAGCACCGCTAATTGCTCTTTCTTCTTCAGCAGCAGTTTTCATTGATCGCATGGCAACAGTGTGGGTGGCTTTTTTTATTTTTTTGGTGATGACATCGAAGCTCTTTTGTGCAATTGGTGGTAACATATTCATAACACCACAAAATGTTTTCAAGCTGGCTAATCCTTGGCCTATACACCTCATACCATAAACTAACCTAATGTTAATATGAGGCACACTGTTCTTATATCCTTGCATAGGGCAACTGTTTATTTTTTGCACAGAATTGCAGTTCAAACAGTTTACAGAAAACACTGATGAGCTACCACGAATTGATTCTTCAGTAAAACTTACTTCTGAATGGCATATTTTGCAGCACAATGATGTTGCAAGAGCTGCAAATAAAATTCCAACATCGATAAATCGATATCCTTGCAAATTACTGTAATTATCTGCATCATTCACATGATTAGAAGTCTCTAATTTCAGCTTTTTAGCAGATGCTGACTTGCCTTCATTCACAACAGAATCACTTTTCTTATGGCCATGATAGCGGCGTTTTTTGCTTCTATAGCCGACAGATCGATTATATTCTTTACCCATCTCAAAAGGATTTAAATAATTTAAAAAGTTAAAGATAATAATAGAAAAAGCAGTCAAAAAATCAAATATATCGCTGAGCACATGCATATACTGATCAAAGATATCAGCACGTTTCTAGCATTCAAATTATTTCACGATCAAAATAAAGCAGAGTTGAGGAATTTTCTTCCTTCCAGCGAGTTGGGGAAAAGAATAATATGGTTGTGTGGCTCCTTATCTAGCATTTCGCATAGCAAAGATAACGCTTTTCATAGATAAAGCTGAATAGAACAGATGCCAAAGTAGTAAACAGCTGCATCGGCCACGCCCCCCTCCAATGTAAACATTGCCTTATCAGTAAAGTGTGTCAACTTGTTTTAGCTATATTTTTTGTTCTATTGCGAATTTTTTAATGCGGTTTTTTTTAATGTGTTCAGAATACAATACAGAATAAAATTAAGTCATAAAATTTTTTTCGTTTTTTTGATGGATTTACAAGGTATGAGACCCCTTAATAGAACCATTCATTAACAACCACGGCTGGGTTAGGGCGCGTGGAATGATAGCAAATAGCTTGACTCTGGCATAATTGACAACCGGAACTTTATTAATTTAGAAGCTGTTGTTTGACTTCTAAATTAATACTTGTTCGGCATGTTATTCTACCTGAATTAACTGGAACTCTCTTGAAGAATAACGAAAGCACTTGATAATTCGAACATTTCTTTATTACTTATCGATTCTTATCAACATATATTACTTTATAACATATCTGATTACATGGCGCAATATAATAGGAGCAATCTGTACCCCGCAATTTTAAACTGTGTAGTTGCATTTTTTAACAACGAAGAAATAAAGCTTGGTGAAGAGACCTGATTTTGTAGACGTGACAGTGTAAGCGGTGAAAGAGAGCGAACTTGGAACTAGCTGTTATGCTGGCATGCAGCTATTATAAAATGCTTTTACTAGCTGCTCAGAGAGTCCCTGAAGGGTATAATGAAAGTTCCTTAACTGAATTTTTCAGGAAAGATCACAGAAATAAGGTTCCCTATTCCAGGTTCCTTTAGTCGCTGCGATTAACATGCTAAATGTCTGCAGTTTTCCGACTGTCTTGATATGTTTGCCTCAGTGGGCGCTTGAAGTAGAGTGACTACTTGGTCAATGAGTCCAGGAGAACAGCCAGGATGGATAGAAATACGGTAGAAGGCGAGGACACTCTATCCTCCATAAAGCAGAGAATTGGAAGCGGTGGCACATGTGGCTCCATCTGCTTGTCGGAAAGGAGAAAGAAGATAATCACCGGGCAGGAGGGACCAGGGCAATGCTGGGATCATCGGTTGGTGACTCAGAAGCATTACAACGGCGAAGGCAGCTGAGTATTTACAATCAGAAATTTTTGGTTAGAGTTGTAAAAATGATGATTGGGTAAAAGCTCAGAGCAGCGCGGATAAGAAGTGCTGCGTCTGCGCAGATGTGAAGGGGAGTTATATTGATACTTTAAATCAGAAATTTAAAGGTCTATTGCCAATTAACTGTTTTTTCTTTTTATTTTATATATTGCCGTCAACAAAACTATAAGGAGTAATAATAATAATAGTGGAAATGAGGTCGCTGATAAACTGACAAAAGCGGGTAGTGAAAATGAAACGGTCACTGGCTCCTCACTTACTTACCAAGAACTTTACTCAAATGAAAGATCTAAATATAATATGGCGTAATCCACCTACGCACCAATGGTACACGCGAATATCCCCTGGCTCCCTACTGGAATTCAAATGTGACCGTGGCTCCCAGACTGCTCTGGCTAGACTAACAAGAGGCCACCTTAAATATCTTTCCTTTGATAGTGGCAGAAAAATCTACCCCGCTTGTAAAAAATGCTGTGGCAATCCAGCTTCACCGGACCACATACTGGGTTGCATCGGACTTTCTAAGGAGGATTTAACATCCAATTCCCTCACTGTTATTGATTTTTTGACGGTCAACAATAATCTGGAGCTGATCTAACATATGTCAGATCTTTCGACAATAAGCAACAACAACATATTGCCATATAAACATATATACATATATGTGCACTATTCACGGTTATGAGTGGAAATATTTGCCTTAACAGCTAAATATTAAGCTTAGACTGTGTTTATTTCTAGAAATGATTTGCAAATACATTTGCTGTGCCAGAAGCTTGGTCTAAAGTGTAGCTTTCATGCCGTAACGTAACAATTCGTATAAATTTAAGAATAGGTTCTATGATAACTCTCAAAATTCAGACAGAGGATAAACTGTGAATTAGAGTTGTTAATGTGAGAAAGGTTTTTTTTTTTTTTTTTTTGTTCAGATTTCGGGATCTGAAAATCATCCCATTATTAATAAGGTAGAGGTAGAAGTACTATAACCCTAAATTGTATAAAGTATTAGATTTAAGGACGATGCAACAAAAATAACAAACAGGAAGTACTAAGACTTTCTGGTAGGCTGTATAGTAGGTAGAATTTTAGTATTATACTTTTAAAAGCTATCGCATGCGGCAAAGAGATGAAAAAGTCCGATTGTCTTTTAGCCCAAAGGGGCGGTAGGCCATAGAAGCTATTTGTCTCAAAACGTCATTTTGTGGCGTTTCACTATAAGCGGCGGATCACTTTTTAAATTGTTACCAACAAATATTATCGCTCTGTGATTATATTTAAAGAAGTTAAATAATGAAGAATCTGCATAAATGTATCTATGTCTCTCGCATTGTGAAAATATGACGGTACCTAGAGCCATCGAATTTTGAATAACGTAATCCTCCATTCGAACATGGGCATCCGGAAGCCCGAATTTTTCAAACTTTAACGAATTTCTGATTAACAATCTCAACGATTTCAAAGGAGCGATGGCAACACTGTACGACATATTTAACTATATGACCAAAAAATCATATTTATCTGCAGCGTGCGAAACTGTCTATCGGAAATTATAAAGATATGCTGCTTTTAAATGCTTTATGGTGTTGCTGTTGAATTGAATTTTATGTGGTTAAGTGCGAAGATTTGTAGTGATTTTCGGTTTTTGCAAGTATTTTATGCTTTTAAGAAAGGATCTGGCATTTATAACGTATTTCAACCCTTTCATATTATATCCGATATCCACAAATGCTTTATACTGGTTCATGCGGTTTGTATCCTTCATCCACTGAATGTGTGGAATCCACTTTGGATGCGTGGAATCCACTGAATTCAATCCACTTTGGCTTGTGAACTGCAATAATGATATGTGAATTGGACAACATGCATTTAAATAATTGCACAAGGAAACGTTCTTGACAGGATTAAAATATATTTATTTCCTTCATGTTATGTTGCTATGTTAACTTACAAAGTATCAGCCATACAAATTCATGAAAGGTTAAATTGAAGGCTTAAATTGAAAAGTTGGATTTGATTTTTCAATCCACAGCTTTCTTCACTTTCCTAAGATTTTGTCTGCGACTCGTTTGCAACTAACTGAGTAGCCATCTAATTCCTTTGATTTGTAGAATTCCACACAAAATTGGTAACATTTTTATTGCTATTTGAATCTTCCTTTCAATACTTATACCGTATTTAAAGCAAAATTATTTTTTTTTAATTTTGACAAGAGTATTTTAGATCTTAAGTATTTGAATGGCATTTTTACTTCCTTGTACGAAGTAACCATTTCCATTTCGACCGAATCGTAATTGCAATTTAACGATGTTTTTGCATGAATCTGTACGTTAGGACAGAATAAAGAACACCTTTTCCCTAACTAATTATAAAACTGATTTAAAATGGCTTCAGAAGATATTTTTTATTTGCGTCTGTACGTACGTACGTACGTACGTAAATGTATACGAACGTATGTATACATTTATCTCGCATGACTCAAAACCGAGTAGCCTTAGAACGTTGAAATTTTGTATATAGGACTGCTATAGCATGTAGTTGTGCACTTCTCTTTTTGGTTTCAATCGTCCGCCCCAAACGTATATATATATATATACATATATTCCTACAATGTTACTCGGCTTTGTGAGATCAGCTTTTTTATTATATTTTGGCAAATTGTGCATTTTTTGCTTTAAAAATGATTGAAGTCTGTTGTTCTTATTTTCCGGCTAAGGTTTTTGTGCATTTAGTTAACCTGAATGCAATAGTTGTAACATTATCAACAATTTAAAAGTTGTTTCAGTGCGGATAAGCCTAATTTGTTTTACCATAGCAACCATATTTGTTTACATTTGAAACTTAACAGAATAGCGGATTTGTTGCCAATATAGAGAAAGTTAGCTTCGCAACAACAAAGATAACGTCTTCTTTTATTAGTGCGAATAAAATCATGCTTAATGCAATCTGGAATAATTGTTTAAGTTATTAAATTATCCCTATATTGACTCAGCATAGCGTACACAACAAATTAAGTCAGTTTCTACGCCTTTAGTGTCTTTTTGCCGAGTTAGACCAAAAATAAACTTTCAGTTTTAAGCACTGAAGAAAAAATCTGCCTTCTTGCCCGCTGGCCGAATTGCTTGTTTTTGCGTAGAAATTCTAACTTTAATTGTAAAACATTTTTCTTTAAATTGTTTTAACTGTGTTTTATATTTTTCTATAGTTTTCAATTTTTAACAAAGACAATAATTTAATATACCGTGCAATTTGAAACTCCGATTAATAAGACAGTAATTTTTTAATGTTCTTAAATTTACCTGATAAACATCTTAAGAATAAAATTTTATTCCTAGAGTTTTAATTGCAAAATTTATTGGAACATATATGCTTGTTATTCCAACTCATTAAACAATACTTAACTTGACACTCAGTATCAAAATATCACTTAAAATCATGAAGTCCTGGGTTTTAAATATCAAGGAAATTGCATAGGATTCTTTCAGCCCTGGTTTCAAAACGTAAATTTTATTAATATGTAATGAAAATTTTAAATTTCTTTGAATTTTATGCAAAATGCACCAGTTTTGTGTATACAGAATCACATGTGAATAAATTGCCAATAATATGAATACCAGACATTTCTCATTTCGAAATCCTCCACTGACAGTTTAAATAATCTTCGAAATGTTATTTTAATATTCATGTCTGAAAGAGTCTCGAAAGTTGGTTTTGATTGTAGTAGTTCAAAATGTTTATGAAGAGAAATATAACCGAAAACAAAATGTATTACGATGAAAAAACCTCGAACAATGAAAATGAAAACAAAGCTTTAAAAATTTATACTACGTACCAGAATTGAGTAACACTCAAAAATTAACTAAAAGTAAGGAAACAAAAAAACGTAGACATTCTTTAATATACATTTCTTGATAACAGCGCGACGAAAGTTTAGAATTTATTGTATCAGATGTAAATACATAAATATTATAGCACTTTGATAAATAATGTGAACGAAAACCAATTTAAACTTGTTGTATTTAAAGATAGCTTTTTCACGTATTAGTTATACCTTAATAAGCATGTGAAGTAAATGAAATTCTGTCTGCTGTGGAGTGCTTTATTAATACAGAGATATGTACTGTTTTATGTTGCGAAACATTCACGGTCTTGAAGCAGTTTTTCTAGTGGAATGTTAATAGAGATTTATTCATTAGCAAATTCTGTAATTATCTGTATAAAAAAATACCATAAAACTACGAGAGTTTATTAAGTTTACTACTTAAATCTCCCATATCTCGTAATATTTTTTGGAAAACGTTTGAGCACAATAATTTACAGCTACTAACCAAGCAGAAAGTTTACTTAAGTTAATTCCTATTTATCTTGTTACTTTAATTGTAACTTTCATCACAATGCAAATCAAGTAATATTTAACTTCACTAAGTATTATTTAGTTAGCTTGTTTTGGGAACTCGTTAGCTTGTTCAGTGATTATTAGTGATTGAGGAGTAAGGGTTCAAAATTTACCGACGTTTCTAATTTTTAGCAATTTTGTAAAATTTCAACTGAGTGCCAGTATGACGTAATTTACTGAGAATTGGTTTTCTCTAAAGATTACTGATTATGAGGTTATGAGAGCAAATAATGCAGAAACAAGTGTTACATTCAAAACATGCTAGGCAGTGCAAAAATGTAAGAGAATTGTTAGGTTTTTCTTATAACGTTCTACTCTCCTGCTGTTGTGTAGAACCTTGAGAGATAGTGGTTGCACTGAGGAAGGGTTAAAACTGCCCTTTATTAAACTCTTTAACTTATTTACAATGCGTCAACTTGACGCTAACATACTATGCCACAACTTGGACGGTAACTGAAACAGTAGAATCAAACATAAAATATTCACAAATAGTAGAATTACCCTACAGGGCTCATATAATCCTGTAGCCTACAGTGCGCAAATCAGTCTAGTGGCAGCAAGATAATAGCGCTTAAGCCACGTCAACCAGCAGTAACTGCTAAACAGAAGTTTGCGTATAAGCAGGCACGGCAATTTCCCGAACTCTCTCTTCCTCTACTGGAACGGGGATATTTAACTTCTTCTCCCACTGGTAGAATTTGCATTTCTTATGCGCGCTACCAAATTTAAATATTCCGGCACTGACAATTAGGGGAATGAAGGCTTATAGTAAAGTAACTTAAAATTAAAATTAGCTGGTTATTTAAAATAAATATAAATCCTTACAGACTATTTAGCCCTAAAGTTCTAATTTATAACTCCACGAGCACTGACAAGCGAATAATCGCTTAAGTGTGTGAACAGAACACATAAGACTTAAAGAGGGTTTACAACCCTTTATTTTCCAGTATATTTACGATCAGCTCCTAATCGGAACTTTGCACAAAGCCTCCACTCAGGCTGGAACTTAAAATAATAATAATAATAATTTAAAGTAAAACTAGCTTAACTAAGCTATTTGAAAGGTATAGCCGAAGCTATCAGAATCTAACTAGTTAGCCCCTAAGTATTAATTAAATCGGCGAAGCCAAGCAAGGGCCTAAGGTATGGCCGAGCGTAGTAACAGCTAAGAGAGACGTAGCCAAAAGGCAAACGCGCGCTAGTCAGGGAATCAGACTCTCTCTCTCTCGAAGTCGGTAAAGTCACGGCTTAAATAATACTCTCTCTCATTTGCATTAACTGCATTCCTGAACTTACATTCTGGTAGGAAATTGTAAGCTGAAATTAGAATAAGATAGAAGATAGGAAAGATAAAAAACTTAAAATAACTGTTGATAAACTTAGGATAAACCTTACAAAAAAACTAATAATCTCAGTAAAAATTTAAAATGATGTAATATATATATATATATATATATCCTTCTTTTTTTTTATATATATATATATTTGTTAACACACACATATATATATATATATATATGTGTGTTTGTGTGTGTAATAATGGTGATTAATTTTGTTGTAGATAAATAAATATTAAATGAAGCTTGATTAGGGAAGGCAATAATTCACTTTTTAATCACGGCGGGAAAAACTGCTGTGCAGGTTACATGGGATTATGGTGTATTGGAATATCAGACGGAATGTTGGAAGAGCACCCCCAGGTTGGTATTTAAACATCACTAATTCCTAGGTGATGAATTTCTCAGATCTTATCTTCTAAATCGGTAGAACATCAGGAGTGCTGTACGCTCCCCATACGTTTTGGTACACAATTGCATCTTAAGGAAAAATAGCTAGGTAAATGGCACGTTGCCATCAGGAAGGCAAGGTGGTAAAAGAAGATATGAAGTTAGTTTCGGTACTATTTTGTAAATTTTTAAAGTCTTTGAGTTAATCCGGAGTAGCAATTGAATAAAAGATTTCGCATTGCAATTGCTGCAGGAAAATCATGGCATGACATGGTGCAACATGGAGTTTTAAAGTGGGAGGTGTATGCAATTATATTAATTTAAACACTCATTCCAATTATGTTTAATTTGGTAATAATATTTTTCATATTTCGATGTATTATACACACACACACACACATACATACATACGTATGATACGCGTAAAAATACAGATTTTGATACTTCAAGCTCTGTTGTGTTAAATGCGTCATAATGCCTTTCCATTCAGCCCTGTCTACAGCCACAACTGTCTTTTCAATCACGACGAATATCGAAAGATGCTAAAAAGTACCGGATTCCTTCATCTACGCATTAAAACGTTGCATATATATATATATATATTTATACATATTATTTTCTAATAGATTATTTTGTATAGTATATCCTGTGACAAGAGTAGTTAGAATGCTATTGGAATTAAGTATAACTCATTAATATATTTAAAAATTGAAGCTTGAATAATTTTAAATAGAAACATTAAAAAGATACAATTAAATATGAAAATGCAATCAATAAACCAAGTGATTATCGTCGTTGAGCGCAAATTAGTTAACTTTTCAAAGGGAATAAACTAGCTTTCGATCAATCAATAATTAATAAATGCGAAAGTGTTTTCATCTTTTTCTCGATTAAGAAATAGTAAAAAGCTTTTTTTAGTAAGATGAGTTTAAGTTTAGTAAGTTGAATATAAGTGAGATGAGTTGAAGCAAAATTGCTAATTGGAATTCAGTAAGAAATTGGCTGTAAGTCAAGTTTTAAAATCAATCTTAAAATCGGGATATATTCTTATAAGAGTGAGTTTTATTTTTTTTTTTACTTGAGAAAATCGTCTCCCGGCACTTTCGCCTTTAATTATATTAACTCAAAGCAAAATTTTTAAAAATAATGAAAACAATGCAGTTTTTGTAAAAATAGTTAAACAAGGAAGAAAATGTGTATAAAAATGTATTCACATAAGGCTAAAAGGAAATATTAAAAATGTATGAAAAAGAAATTTACATAGTATACATTAAAGTCCAGAAGATAAATGTGTGTGTCTGTGTGTGTATATACATAAACATAGATATATGGTGTGCGTGTGTGTGTGTGTGCGTGCGTGTGTGTGTGTTTGTGTAACAACTATTGAAAGTATTACAAATAATTTATGAAATGGTCACAAATTATTGCACACACTACGCAAAAAAAAAATTGGACAGTTTTTTATTTCCCGTTGTTGTGGGCTGATGAGAAAATTCAACTTGATTTTTTCATATCTTGAAAGCGCGACTTAGGATATGTATTAAATTTATGTATAGCATTGTTCTAATATCGGTATTTTGACACAAAATCGGACCTTTTCTGAAAGGACATGCCAATTTGTTTCCATATTTTGATTCTACAACTTAAATTATGCCAATCTGTCAAGTGTTGTGAAAATCGCAAGAGTAGTTTTAAAAAAAATTAGATCTTAAAACTTTAGCTCCTCAAGGTTAATTGAATTTGATATAATATGTTTATTAATATCTCTTTTTTATTGAAATTACTTGATTCCTTCTTCCAGAATTCAAAATTTACGCTTAATTCAAATATAATTCGCCCATTTTTTGTGATTTATTTTTAAAATTTGTATTTTTAAATATTTTTTTATGATTTCTTTGAAAACATTTTCTGTTATAACCTATAAAACTTTTAACATCATCTTAAAGTAGATGTATTTCTAGGCACATATGAAAAAAATTGGAGTTTGGTGTTCAAAATTTTGTAAGATGTACGTGAATGTACATATTGGCGCGTTTTAAAATTTGGCATATTTTTTAGAAGCGAAAATAACCCCAAATGTGTTATTCGTTAAAATTATTTGAAAGTTATGAATGATGATTTTTTTCTCGCCCGTATAAAATGAAAAAAAAGAAAGAAAAATAGGTTGCTATAAACAAAGAAGTTCGCCAAGTGAATTATTCTTATCGCAAACTGAAAACAATGCGCCAAGATAAATTTTTAAATAAATTTTTCACAAAAAATTACAAAATTTAATATCTAGAAATAATTTGAGTCATAGAATCGAAATACGGGAAAACAATGTCATTTTAGAAAAAGTCCGATTTGTGTGAAAATACCTATGTTAGAACAACGCTACATATAAATCTAATATATATATATATAGTCGTGCTATATTCAGTAATATCCTAAGTCGTGCTTTGGAGACACTGAAAACGCAATTTGAATTTCGTCAATCGGCCCAGTTGCAAGAGATATGGAACTGTTCTTTTTTTTTCGCAGTGTACATGCGTGTTTACTATGAAAGAATTGAGAAAATTCTTTTTTTACATATATTACTGAATAATCTTATTTGTAAGCACTTTTTCAAAATTAGGTACACACAAACATCCCTCCCCTCAAACATTTTCAAATTAGTATCTTTACTGAAAACGTATGAAAACGGATTATCATATCTGTCAATTGAAGCCACTAATTTATATTGTCAGATCTACGCAAATATTTCTAAATCCTGAAGAAACTAAATTGTACAGTGGAAAACTCTGTCAGTTATTACTATAGCTGATCACCGATAGCAAATATATGCTGTTTGAATACATTTCATCCTTATTTCTCCACGTAAAAATACTCCAGCTCTTTAGGCATGAAGCTTTTCCTCCATTGATAACATAGCAGTAGATGGAATAGGGTCTAGAAAATTTTTGAAATCCGTATCACATGTTATTTAGTAATACTCTTTTTTCCCTTATGCATATATAGGTTTAAAAATTTCATTATTACCTTCATATCTATATGTAACTGGACTTAAAAACTCACTATTTTTTTTTTTTTGGTTTATTCCACTTTTTGAGATCAGACTAAAAATAATGTTATACAACACCAGAATTTGTATCCTCATTTGATGTTGCATACCATTTTTAACTTCGTCACATAAGACTGTATTTTGATTTCTCAGCTTCAATTCAGTGTAATATTCTCAGCTTGAGCTGAATGTTGGGTAAATATACGTATATAAATAAGCTTTTTCAAAAAAGAGTGTTTTAAGTGTAAAATTTTATTACCTGTAAACATTGTATAGTTCAAATATGTATCTTGATTGCCTGCAAAATTATTACCAGATTTTAAATATATGAGAGAGGCTGTTTTCTTGTAACTGTTTGTTTAGCAACTGGTATTAGAATCAGGAAGTTATAAATGGTTAATATTGATACTTGCCGAATCGTCCATAAAATAATGTTGATTGTTCCGCAAGAATTTTAAGTTATTTTTAGGAAATGACACGCATATCTGTTAACATGTTTACTAGTATTACAATTCCTATTAACAACACCACTGTAGCCATGGAAACAGCTTGTTGTTCCACAGGAGCGAAGTTCAATTCGATGAACATTAATTATTATTTAGTATTTAGTCAGAACATTTAATTGAGTGTTTTTCAAAGACTAATTCAGATTTAATTTGCTTTGAGTCATGTTTAACAGTTTTATTTCATTCAAATCCCGCAAGATTCACTGAACAAACATTGATAGTCTGAGTTATAAAGAAGAATAGAATAAATTTTTGAATTTTTACTAAGCGATGGCAGCAAAACGCAGCCGTTAATGGTGAAAACTCACCAAAACAAGATGAGATTTAGAAACACTTGCTTAGATCTGCCAAAGAAAATCTAACAAGATAAATTAGTAACTTTGATTGACAATAATCAGCGTAACAAAGAAGTGATTTTTCAAATATGTCATGGGATTTCAGGCAAGATCAGTTTTGCATCGGAGACCGAGGTATAGCCAACAGCATTGTAACTGAAAATCACTTTAAATTCAATATATATATTTTAAAGCAATACTGCAAAAAATACAGAAAGAAATACATTTTTACTTCCTTCTACGAAGTTTTTTCTTTTTTTGTTCCAATAGGCCCTCAGCCGACTTCGGCTTGGCCACTACTAAGGGCGGAAGTGCTGATCACTTCATTATGGAATCACCTAATAGGTGGCCCACCTTTGCCTCCTATGAAGGGACGGACATTTACAGCCATGCCTTTTCCGAGATTCGAACCCAGGCCCTTTGGTATCGTAGCCGGCTCCCCTAACCACTATACCATCTGGGCGGCTCCTTCTACGAAGTAAAGGAAGTATTGTAATCGCGAAAAATTTCTGTATCCTATTTCAACGAAAATATCCATTTTGACCGCTTTTGAATCCATTTCGACAATGTTTTGCGTGACATCTGTGCGTTTGGACTGAGTAGAAGAATTTGTTCTTTCAGACTGGATTGTAAATTGGAATGAGAAGAGATTATTTTTTTCGTGACGTCTGTACATAGGCATATATGTATCTAGCATAACTTAAAAACATAAGTCTCAGAACGTTGAAATTTTGTATATAGGATATATATATATCCATTCTGTTATCCGGCTTAGTGACCTCAGGTTTTTAGTCTTATATATTGGCGAATTGTGCGTCTTTTGCTTTAAAAAAAGATTGAATTATGTTGTTCTTATGTTCAGGTTAAAATTTTTATGCCATTAGTTAATTTGCATGCGATAATTGTAGAATTATCAACAGTTTGAAAGTTTAAATGGCGCTAGGTTTAACGAGGCAGCCATTTGTTTACATACTAGATTCTTAGTAGAATAGTGAATTAAGTCAGTTTGTGCACAACTTCAGTGTCTTTTTACGGAATGTGACGGAAAGGTGACTTTGAATTTTGTGCATCGAAAATTTTATCTTCCTGCCCGCCAGCCGCAGTACTTATTTTGGTACTTATTAAGTACTTATTAAACTCTAATTTTAATTGCAAAAATAATTTTTTTTATCTGTTTTTGACTGGAGTTGGCTTTTTTTTCCTTTTTACAATTTGTATTGATTATTTTAATTTTCTAATTGTTATTTTTAATTTAGAGACCTGTTCCTTTAAATTCTTCTTTTCCACCTACAACTCCTGCCCAAACGAGATTTCAGTATAGTCTTTTACGTAAATGAAGTAGAACCAGTATTTAATGGGAGGTTCAGTCACTTCTGCAAAAGAACTCAAAAGTTCTCAATACAGCGTGTTCTGCCTTCGGGCCACGTCGTAGCTTTAAGCCTATCTTACTACATTAGGCTGTAGTCTTACGTGCCTGTTAGTATTCACCGATGATGTTTAAGTACTGGCCCACTCGGTAGTTATTTTTGTACAGCTTAAGCTAAAGTTTGAGTTAAAAAGCTAAAGTTTGAGTTAAAAAAGACTGAATTATGTTGTTCTTAAGTTCAGGTTGAAGTTAGAATTAGTTATAATCAGTTTCGTTTCTAATTTTCTATTTTAAGATAAAGCTCAAGTGGAGGCTTTGCTGTAAGCCGGAGAGGGGCCGTCTGTATTATGAGTGAATAAAAGGATATTTTAACCCTTCGTTGGACTCATCCTTACAGTTGTAAAATGACTAAGGAATAGTCGCTAGACTCTTGACTAACGTTCTAGTGGCCAAGGACACTCAAATTACTAGAATTTTACAAGTTTTAAATAAAAATGTTTTGAGCTTTTACGTATTTTTGTCTTGAAGAGAAACGAGAACTGAATTAATTGAATGAGAAATATCTCTAAATATAGTGTAATTGGAGGATAGAAGTTTAAATAAACTGCAACTAAAAATGTGTATAATTTAACAGGTGGTACAAGGAAGTCATATGACGTCCATATCAGATATTTCTTTTAGAAATGTTTTCAACATTTTTACGAACATGTAATAGAATAATAGGTGCTATCAAATAGGAATATACTTATAAAAAATTGTATTATTACATTCTAGGTTTTCAATAATAGCCAGTCTTAACAACCCATTAATAGTATGAACCTATTCTGTCGAATAAGAGAAGCTGTTACAACTCGTAATGCAATGCTGTAAATGACAGGGACGAAAATAAGTTGAGATAAATATGTTTATGCGAACTGCTATTACACATGCCTTCAGTGTTTCTTACAATCCAATGAAAAGTAAAACAAACGGAGCAGAATTCGTCAAGAAAAAGCTAGGAGAATTACGATTTGAATAACAGCTTTGAAAGTAATAATTTCACACCCTTTTCTGTTAGACGTTGAATCTACTCCATCATAGAAAGAATTTAATATTGACGGAGTGTGGGAACCTCACATCATACGAAAGGGCGAAGGTGAGAAATTTCCCTCGTGTGCTTGGGGTCTGATAAAGAGGGATGAATCCTGTTAGGTCACGTGGACATATCATCCAGTTCGTTTTTTGGTTCGCAGGAGGGAGAAAGAATCGTTTTCGCCTTTTCCCTCGAGAATAGCTGATAATGAAATCAGAGGGAGTATCCTGAAATTGCATAATGGCTACTAAATGTACTTGGATGCGAATTATACATGACTGCTCTATACTGCTGACATTATTCTGTTTAAAAGCATTTACATTTGTTGTTTTTACGTTATTTATCGGATTTTCTAGAACGAACTTATTTCAGACGGCTTAAATTTCCTACCAGAATGTATTTTCAGAATTGCGTTTAATGGAAATGAGTAAGAGTAGTAATTAAGTCAAAGTTTCACTGACTTCGTTAGAGAGCCAGAGTTTCTGAATAGCGCGCGTTCGCCTTTTGGGCTACGTCTCTCTCTAAGCTATTACTACGCTCGGCAGTACTTCGGGGCCTTGATAGCTTCGCCTACTTAATTGAGGTCTAGGGGCCAACTACTTAGAATATCGATAGTTTCGGCTATATCTTTTTAGTTAAACATTAGCTAAGATTTAATTCGTATTACCTTGAGTTCAAGCCCAAGTGGAGGCTTTGCTGTACGCTCTGAGATAGGAGTGGGCTGTATTAAATCTTATTTTGAGTAATAATGGGTAATTAATCCTTTTTGAGGCTTACGTCTCTGTTCACACACTCAAGTGATTATTCGCTTACCTGTGTAAGAGGTTCCCCACATTTAACTGTTAAATAAAAGGGTGGAACCCCACAACTTTTATTTTTAATATTGGCATCGAATGTCAAAAGTTAGCACTAAGTAATAGTTTGCATTTAGCAGATTAATATCCTGGAAAAGCAATTTATAAAATTAGTTCTGAATTAATGTTATGATAAGCAGTTTCATTCGTATAAGGTGTAAGGTTTTAGTTTAAACTAACAAAGTTTTATTTTAATTTGCCTTTTTCTATCTGTTCTTATTTCAACTTCCCGTTAGAATAAGCGCGTTTCATCTTTATGCTAATTTGAAGTGGAGCCAAGTTCCTATTTAAACGGTAGGTAGGAACCTCTCAGTGTGAGAGAGCTTTTAGTCTCAGACCCCTGCTACTCTGTGACGTTCGCCTGACCAGCTAGTATTTAAATTCTAAGCCTTAGCGCTGTTACTCTATTACTTATTGAAGTAAATCTAAGTGCGTTAGTATTAGTTAAATCTTGCTACGCACCTTGCTAGCATAGAGGCCAACCTCGTGTTTATAGATCTGTGAGCAACGACTACTTAATTTCTAATTAGCTTTAGTTTAAATTATCTGATTGTTCAGTTTAGACCCAAGTGCGGTCGTTGTTTTCTGTATCCCTCCCGATTTGGGAAGTGGCTGTATATAATTGTGATTTAATAAAAGAGGATTTTAAATCATTCTGAAGTGCAGTTCTTCTACCACTTAACCACAGTATTCTACCACAGAACATAGCTGCATTCAGCTCCCTGTTCAAGATCAGGACTTCACGAAGTTTTCACGAAGATGTTCGCCAAGAATACGCACCGAACACTCAGTCCTGACAAGGGAAACGGGGACTTCTTTTTTCCAAACGTAATGAATTACTGTTTAAAGTTCTAATACATGTTTTTTATGTTAGAAAATTCTTCAATGCGTGTAAAGCGATAATTAGCAGTAAACTTCCCAAACGATTTGTACAAATGTATATGTTAATATAATAAAGTATTATAATAAAGTAATGCATCTTTAAAATTAGACAAAATAGCAACCTTATTCTGGCGCAGATTTTGAACAAAACTCTATCGATTTTATGGGGGCTGAGACAGGGGTCTTGCGGATCAAAAAGCATTCAGTGAAAGGGGAGAAAAGAAGATTATATTTATATAAAAGTAACGAGCAGAGCAAAGCGAACAGGAATGTAGTGCTACCTTTGCAGGAAAACAAGTGAATGAAACTGTTTATCATATCATTAATGAAAGGCGAAAAACTAAGATATTAGAATTCTAAAATCGTTGGGAGGACTGCTTTGGAATTAATGTCATTAGCTAAAGATGATAAATATATGTAAATGTTAAAACCTTGTATTCAGTTACTGAGGTTTATGGTAAATTTTCTCAGATTTAAAGTCAAAATTGGAATTAAGTGCCCAGCCCGAATCAACTCTCTCTTTCTTTATCTATACATACATATCTATCTGTGTGTGTGAAGTAGAACAAGCTCCAGATAATGATGAAGATTATTATTTTTACTTCATTTTTTTAAATAATGAAACTTAATAGCTCAATAGCTTAGCCTCTTAATACAGAGATACAAAGAAACACTCATAATCGAGACAAAATTTAGCAGCTTTTGTGTTTATTTCTATTTTAGTTTAGTTGATTGCAGGACAGAAGTATCGATGACGTTATTCGTATCGATACTTCTAAAATAATGTTGTGCGTAAAATAATGTAGTTAAGATATAAATCGTCGAAATACTAATGAAATGAACTAAAAGAAATAAACACTTATAAATACTTCTTACATGAAGTTACACAAATTTTCAAATGAAAACATTTTTATCAATTTTTAAGCCTAAAATGAGTATTTTAATTTGCTAGATAACTAATATTATATTATCTGAAATATATAAATAATATATACTATTATAAGATAAGTATGTTATGCGATTATATAACTGAACCGAAACTATCGTTTTCACACGATTCTTTCAGAAGTAGTTACAAATGTAAGCTATAAATGTGGCCGTTAAATTAGATTAGTTTAGTTTAAATTTAAACACATATATAGGTCTAACACTGACACTTATAAAACATTCTCTATGTATTTCAAGGTTCACTTTCTTTAAGAAACAAAACTTTTCTTTGCCATTTTATCGGAAACACGTTGCTTAAATATATGGGAAAAAGTTTAAGAAATTGGAAATAAAGTCGATTGATTTCATTGCTGTAAAACGCGGAAACGAAAGACTTAGAAAATTATCAGAAGACGCTTTTAATTAAAACATAATTGTGAATGAGCATACTAGTTGAGTTCTGATGAACGCGGAATAGTAGAACATGATGAATTCTGATGTAGATTCGATACTGATAAATGTAGAAGGCTTTGTAATAATGTAATTCACCAGGTCAAGATGTATGTTCCATTGCCAGAATTACCATTAAAAATGGTTAAGTAATCAAAAATAACTAGCTACGGAAGATTTTTAATTTCGCCATTTTTACTTCCTTTTACGAAATAAAGGAAATATTGTAATCACGAAAAATTCCGGGTATCATATTTCAACGAACATATCCATTTTGATAGAAATCGAATGCAATTTAGCGATGTTTTAGCAATATTTAGTGACATCTGTACAAAAAGGCAGAATAAAGGACTCTTTTTCCACTAACGGATTATAAAATTGGCTTAAAGTTGATTCATAAGGGATTTTTTTCATGACGTCCGTACGTACGTACGTATGAATACATTTATAAACGAGTAGCCTCAGAACTTTGAAATTTTGTATGTAGGACTGCTTAACATGTAGTTGTGCGCCTCCCTTTTTGATTGAAATCGGCCGCAAAAATGTATATATATATATATATATTATGTTTAATCTGCATACAATAGTTTTAGAATTATCAGCAATTTAAAAGTTGTTTAAGTGCGGCTAAGCCTAATTTTGTTTAGCATAACAACCATATTTGTTTACATTCGAAACTTAGCAGAATAGTGAATTAAGTCAGTTTCTGCACCTTCAGTGTCTTTTGGTCGAGTGGGACCAAAAGCAAACTTTCAGTTGTGTGCGCGGAAAAATTTTGCCTTCTTGCCAGCTGGCCGAATTGCTTACTTTTGCGGAGAAAATCTAATTTCAATTGTAAAAATTGTTTTCTTTAATTGTTTTAACTGTATTTGGTGTTTTATGTTTTCCTATATTTTTCAATTTTTAATGAAAACTTTTCGAGGTTTTATGTATTTCTGCTTTGCCTGGAAGTGAGAACTGAATTAACTGAATGAGAAATGTACCTCTAATGAAATTCTCGGAAATAAGTTTAAATGAAATGCAGCAAAAAATGAGCATAATTTGATATTCCATACAAGGAAGTCGTGTGGTGTTCACATCAGATTTTTTTAATATAGGCTTCATGCTATTTAAGACAAATTTCAATGGTCTATTAGTCTGAACGAAACATATTAAATTACGTTGACTAAAAATTTAATAATAATCCCAAGGAACTTTGAAATAGTCTTTAAGAGTTAAACAACAATTTTATTAATATGAAAGAAAATAATAGGTAACTGGTAGAAGGTAAACAGCAATGTTATCATTTACAAATCCTAATTCCCACCGTTAATTTCCCAAAACCGTTACACCCACAAAGTAGGCTTATTTCTACTTAGTAACTCTACAGCTTTATAGTAAGGTAACTGACAGGAAGAATCAGCTAATTTAATAATATCGTCTACAATTACCGAGGCTCAGTGCAGCGCAGGAAAGGATCATTAATCAACAACGTTATCTCAACGTGCAGCATTAGAGGGTCTGAACACATGGTTGGGAGGTGATACCAAAACTTTCTCGCCTCACGAGTCTCTTGTGATTGAAGGCAAAAGGATAGCATCATGTTATTGGGATGATAAGAAACAGGAAAAAGCACTTTGCAGCATTTAAAGTTGCATGTGCTGTAATTGAGGATCACACTGTTTCTGTTCCTAAATTTAGAGGGCTACACTACAAAGACAAAATAACAATTTTTTTTATATGTATATATTTTTAACTTAACGCTAAACGATAGATTATTTGTAACACAGATGAATGTTCTTCGTTAGTAACATTTTTTTTTCTTTTTGTGTGTGATAAATTACTTTTAGTTGCTTTTATATGCTGTTTTTTAAGCTAGGAGGGCATTTAGTATTAATGTTAGATTTCACCATTTGTTTATGACTGAGATAACAAATGACTGAGATAACAAAGAAATTTAAACCTCCAATATTGAAGAATATACTACAATAACACCATTTCTTTTTCAAATCAAAGCGATATTTTAAGCCTTGAAATAATTCGGATGGTAATTTTAAGCACTGAATAATTCCGATTGGTAATACTTTGTTAAGATATGCCAACATGAAAATGTTTTGAAATGCGACATTTTGGTAATCAGTGCGATGAAATGAGTATGATGTAAAGAATCAAATTAATGTTTTAATGATATAATATTTATCATTTAAATTAATTTATTACTTAAACTAAAGAGTAATCTTGAAGAAATGAGTCTAGTAAGTAAGTTGTGGAGTTTTACTTATTTAATTCTAATATTCAATCTTAGAGTCCCTCAAACACTAACAACGAATAATCGCTTTAAGTGTGTGAACAAACACGTAAGACGTAACAAGAGCTAACTACCTTTTATTTCTCAGAATAAATACCATCAACTCTGAACTCTTAGTATACAGAAAGCCTCCACTTGGGCTTGAACTTAAATAATTATGAATTTAAACTAAACTAAAGCTCTCAAAAAGATATAGCCGAAGCTATCAGGTTTCTAAGTAGTTGGTCCCTAAGTATTAATTAAATCGGCGAAGCCAAGCAAGGGCCTTAAGCATGGCCGAGTGTAGTATCTAGGAGAGACGTAGCCAAATGGCAAACGCGCGCTAGTCTGAAAAATCAGACTCTCTATCTCGAAGT
This sequence comes from Stegodyphus mimosarum, assembly GCA_000611955.2. Classification (NCBI taxonomy): domain Eukaryota; kingdom Metazoa; phylum Arthropoda; class Arachnida; order Araneae; family Eresidae; genus Stegodyphus; species Stegodyphus mimosarum. The sequence goes on along the minus strand of KK117111.1, from coordinate 114,274 downwards.
CGGAGAAACATCGACTTAAATAGTAATCTTACTCATTTGCATTCACTGCACTTCTGAAATTACATTCTGGTAGGAAATTGTAAGCTGAAGATAGAAAGTTGCGTAGCTTAAAATAACTGTTAATAAAATTAGGATAAAGCTTAAAAAGTTATCTTGAAGTCGTATTTGAAATGAAATTTCTGAAAGGAAACATTTGAGATTCAGAAGGCAAAGGACTTTTTCATTGCAGTCGAATCTGAACTTATTTGTTATTTTTGTGCCCACTTGGTTAACCTCTTATATAATTGACTTAAATTTTTTCTTTGAAATAATTTTGTAAGAAAGTATAAACAGGCTCAATATATTAAGAAATGCGCCTTGCTAGGGATCACAGAAAGATAAACAACTATGCAATTAGTTTTCTCAATGAATTACGAAATGACAGCATTTCATGTTTCATTGTGATTCATCATTCATTCATTTAAAAAAAATATTAGGTTTTAAATTAATAAAACTGACTCTAGGACTGTGTTTATTTATTATACTGTAGAGTCATTAGGATTTTTGAAACAGGAATCGTGAAAAATATATAATGACCTCCCCGGAACTGGTATCTGAACCTCTCGAATACATCCCGAATGTGCTAACCGTTATACCACACTTTCATGCAGACAGGAGGTAGAAAATGTCTGATATACTTCCCTTTTAAAGGTCGACCGATGAGTAGAGAACCCAATAGCCAAATCCTACTGGTGAAGAATTATCAACTACGATCTTTTTGTTCAGGCGCCACTTAGAGTCATTAGTATTTCTGAAGCAGTGAAAATGTACAACACCCTCGTCGGGATTCCTACCTGGGGTCTTGAGTACTAGTCCAGTGTGCTAACCGTTACATCACGAAGGCATACAGAAAGAAGCGAGAAAATATCTTATAAACGCTTCAAGAACTCAATTGCTGAAAATGACTTAAAAACGAGAAATTTGTTTCCTTTAAGAATGGTTGTTGAGAAATATACCGCTTTACCTTAACAAAAAAACAATAATTAATCTTAAAAAATTGTAACACCAATTTCAAGTCCATGCATTATAAATCTGAACTGTGGTTACACTTTTAATAAGTGAATTTATACAATACTTTATTGTATTATTTCGAGAAAACATTCTTTTTCAAAATGACAGAGTTATCTTTTTCATTGTATCTCCCTAAGTGCACACTGCTAATAGAACACAAAAGTAAAATATTGTTACGAAATGTCCAGCAGCGGTAAGATAGCTTCCCCGCAAAGCGGGTTTAGGGTTGGCAAGCAATGAAAATAGCAAGGAAAGGTAGAATTTTCAGATTTGGCTTGAAATCGCCCATTTGGCGACATTTAGCGATATGCGACAGACGGAGTGAGAACATTCTAGAGCGAATTCTTAACGGTTTGCTCCAGAATTGCCTCGAAGGCAGGCCAAACGCTATATAAACCTCACTTGTATGTTGAGTAGCAGTATATCATCGACTGTATCCTGAGCGTATCAAGAGTATGCTGAGTTCACTTAATTTGAGAGCGACCAGATCAAGTCGGGAGTCATACTTTAGTGCTCTGCTGTGAAGTTATCTTCACCTTTACAGCCTGTTATTCTGAAGGCTGTGTTGTTGATTGTTTCAGCGTGTTTATCGTAGTTTTTCGACGACTGTAACGCCTCTTCGGAACTGTATTCTGTAATAATGACGAATAAATTGTGTTGTGATTCTTCTTCAAGTGTTGTCTTCAATAATTGCAAATCCATAAACCCGTAGAACGCAACAATATTAATCTAAGCAGTACTGATCTCTGGAAAACAAATTTCCAGTCTTCCATAGGAATAGTTTCATTAATAGTTTGGTCAATGTGTAAGATTTTAGTTAAACTAACAAAGTTTTATTTTAATTTGCCTTTTTCTATCTGTTCTTATTTCAACTTCCGTTAGAATAAGCGCGCGTTTCAGCTTTATGCTAATTTGAAGTGGAGCCAAGTTCCTATTTAAACGGTAGGTAGGAACCTCTCAGTGTGAGAGAGCTTTTAGTCTCAGACCCCTGCTACTCTGTTAAACGTTCGCCTGACCAGCTAGTATTTAAATTCTAAGCCTTAGCGCTGTTACTCTATTACTTATTGAAGTAAATCTAGGTGCTAGTATTAGTTAAATCTTGCTACGCACCCTTTAGCTTAGAGGCCAATCTCGCGTTCATAGCTCTGTGAGCAATGACGACTTAATTTCTATTTAATTTTAGTTTAAATAATTTGATATTTCAGTTTAGACCCAAGTGCGGTCATTATTTTCGTATCCCTCCCGAGTTGGGAAGTGGCTGTATATAATTGTGGTTTAATAAAAGAGGATTTTAAATCCTTCTGAAGTGCAGTTCTTCTAGCACTTAACCACAGTTTTCTACCACAGAACATAGCTGCATTTAGCTCCCTGTTCCAGATCGGAACTTTAAGTTTCACGAAGATGTTTGTCAAGAATATGCACCGAACACTCAGTCCTAACAAATGGTTCTGTTGAAATGAATTTAAAACTTTTATTTTAGACAGTTCATATTAACTATTCAAGAAAGGAATTATATTTATTGCTGTTAATAAAAGAAAAAGAAATCGTTTTTATATTACCAAAGGACTGATAAAAATTAAAACATATGCTTAAGCAAATTTGTTAACAATGACATTTAAAAAAGTGTAAAAATAATTAAGTCCGAGAACGTTAACACATTTCCTGAAAATCTTTTTTTTTTTGTACTACAGAGGTTTTAAATTATGTTCAGTTTTTATATCAAGCTCAAAGGATCGATTTTTTTTTATTTACACACTCATACACGTTTCGAAAGCATTTGGATTAAATCCCCTTTGGGATAAAAATATTTAAAAACAGCATAGCTTTAGAATTTTCGATAGACAGTATCGCGGGCTGGAGCTAAAATGTTTACTTCCGCTTTGAAACCGTTAAGTTTTTAATCAAATATTCGTTAAAGTTTTAGAAAATCGGAAATGGATAGTAAAAAATTCGAAATTCAAATTTCGAGCCTCCGGTTGCCCGTGTTCGGGTGGAGGACTATGTTATTGAACATTTGATGGCTCTAGAGTGCGAGAAACTTACATCGTTCATGTACATTCTTTATTATTTAATTTCTTTAAATATAATACAGTGTCTTAATATTTGGTGGCAACAATTTGAAAAGTAAGTCGGACATTTAAAATGATTCGACACAAAACGCTGTTTCGAAACTAATAGCCCTACTGAGCTAGCGCTACTTTGGGCTAATTAATTATTAAAATGATTTTTACTGCAAATATGTTTTCATGCTTTGCTTAAGAATTAATATCAGTTGACTCTTTAAACTCTATTACTTGAAAATGCTAAGCTATATTAATATTTAAACTTTGATCTAACATAATGAAGAACAGAAGAGATGTTTAAATGCTTAGTATCTTTAAGGGGAAAGTTTTATAACATACACATAAAGCCTCAAATTAATTTTAAAGAATTTCTGATATAGTAGCCTTTTATTGTACTCAGCATAAAATTAATTTCAGCTTATAAGTTACTTTCTAATGATGCATATATCTTAAATCATTTCAAACTATTCCCGCATTGAAATGAGGTTATGGTAAATGGAGACATCATTTTCCCAAGTGGCTAATTATTTAAAGCTTTCATTTCCACTGGCGTTTGGAGGATTATTCTTAAGCTGGAATAAAGGTGAAATTTTGTATAAGCGTATATACTGCTTTAGAGAGCTCAGAACCCACATTTATATTATAGAAATGAGGTATTCTGCATTTGAATAGTTGAATGTTGTAAATTAGTTTTCGGAGACGTATTTGAAATAACAAAAGATAGATGAATTAGTTTTCCACTAATGGTTTTGCCAACAAACCCCCATTGTTGAACTTTCACTGAATCATTGATCAAACTGAACTGAACTGAGATCATTGATATATGATGATTAAAAAATATTTATTTTGAAATAAAACGAGATATAAGCAATCGATTTTAAGCCATGGAAAATCTACTTATTTGAGAATCTGAAATAAAAAAAAAATCTGAAAGCTTTCGGATTTTACATTACGTCCAAAGAGGCGTTTTTTAACCTTTTTTGTGTTACCTTTATTTATTAAATATCATGTTCTTCGCACTTAAGCCATAAAATTCAATTCAACAGCAATATTGCAAAATAATTTTAAAATGAGCATTTAAAACAACCTGTGTTTGATCTTAGACTATCTTGGACGATGTGCTTTCATTTTCTTAAATTTCAGCTAATGCATCATAATCTGTCCCCCAGTCAACTTTGTGCTACTTATTTCGAGAATTTTAAGTCCTTTCTGTGACTTTACTTTGCTTGAAGGAACTTTACGCTTGGCCTTTCGCGAATAATTACTCATAAATTACCACATTTAGCCTGCATTGAGTCTGACAAGGATGCCAGTTTAATATAGAGCCGCGCAAGCTGTTGATTTAAATATACATTTTAAAAATTGCCTAATTTGTACTTTTTTTATCATACTTTTTTTTAAGAGGGCGAATAGTACTTTAACATGCGAAAATCCCAAATTTTTACTCTGGATTTATTTTTTGGATGTTAGAATTTTAACGTTCCATAAAACAAAATAATATTAATTTTCACAATAAATTCCGAGAAAAGTGCGTATCTATGCCATTAAAATCTGTGAGAGACTGTCTGTTTGTTTGATGCATTATCTCCTTCGAGACGGCAGAAAGTTGTGTTTCGAGATAGGTACAAGATTCCACAAATTCGTGAGAAGCCATTTTTACCATTCTCATCTTCGCACGACTTTAGTTAGCCGAGATATTAATTAAAAACTCTGAAAACGCTAATTTTAGCACTCATGTTTTCGAGTGGCAACAGTCTCACTCGCTGGAGATAAAAATCTGCTTTATTTCGAAACGTGTTGCCACCGCTGGCTTTCAAATTGCAGAGTTTCTTAATAAAAATTTGTGAAGTTCTACAAAATATAAAATAAAAATAACATTGCTAAACATTAAATGTATTTTTAGTCCAAAGGGGCTTTGTTCCTGAAAGACTATTGTTTTCGTTTTGCGATTTTGGAAACATTAATAAGAATGTGTATAAATGTATGTATGTTTCTCGCATTGTGATAAAACGGCAGTACCTAAAGCCATGGAATTTTGAATGCCGTAATCCTGCCGCGAATATGGGCATCTGGAAGCCCAAATTTGAAATTTGGAATTTGTTTTATTAACGATTTCATATTTTGTAAAACTTCAACGAATTTTTGATTAACAAACTCGAGGATTTCAAAGCGGGTAATGGCAACGTTGTATAGAAAAAAACATTTTTATCTGTAGCGCGTGAGACTGTGTGTAGGAAATTCTAAAGATATGCTCAGTTTAAAATTATTTTGCGATATTGTTCTTTAACTGAATTTTATGGTTTAAGTGCGAAGAACATGATATTCAATAAATAAAAGTAACATACAAAATGTTTAAAAAACGCCCCTTTGGATGTAATTTAAAATCTGAAACCTTTCAGATTTTCTTTTTTTTTATTATATAAGGTCATATTCTGAAGTGGAAGATTGCATGTGAAGTCATTTCGAAAACTTTTCGTTAATGTCAGTACTTTAAATAAATGGCTGGTGTAGGCAACTTTTTTGTTTCGGGTTAGGATAATTGACACGGTATGTTGTTGCCACATTAATTCCTTAATTGATATTGAGAAAGAGTTGTTATATTACATTAAATGTAAATCATGACGTCGTACGTATTAACCTGAAGTGTCAAAATTTTTGTTTCCTGGTTCAAAACAGAAAAATTATTTACGAATAAGTTTGTTGCTTGGAAAGAATGAACTTATTTCATTCATACGGAAATGTGTTTATAAGTTTTCTCTTCAGGTGTACATAAAACTTCTAAATTTTGCTTTGGCTGTATCCCGCCAATCTGGAGGGCTTGCCCTCTAGTAAAATAATAAAATATGAAAAATTTTAAATGGCAGGTTAAATTTCATTGCAACTAATTTTAAATGTTAAACAACCATTAAACTTTGTTGTTTCTGAGAGCAATGACAAACTTTTGACAACAGCGACAAAAACCACGAGTGAGCTAAATAAAATCTTATAATAATTATGCTTTTAAAGATATTGCACATAACGGTTGTTTATCAGGAGTTAAGAAATTAATTAATCAAAAATACACAAAAAACACGAGATTAAATTAGATGTTTCATTGACGCTTAAATTAAGACATTTTGTTAGACAGACATGCAGAGACTACAGAATGAATTTCAAATGCTTTTTTATGATATATTTTAAGAGAAAGTGTTAATATTAATTTTAAAGGAAATAAGCAGTGAATCTTAGATTAGCAACTTTAAGTTCATTAATACCCATATAGTGTTGTAGCCTATTGTTTCTCAGAATAATTTTGCTCTTTTCTTTTTCAAAACATTTAGCAATAGTTAATTTTTATTTTGTAGACATACTAATAATTGAGAATAATATCCATGAAGTTGTTTGGAAAACTAATAAGAAAGGAAAATTTTCGGAAACATTGCATGGTAAGGAAATTTTCTATAAAATTATATAGCTCAATTATTGCACGAAGGGAAACAGATTTCAAAGAAGTTGTGGGGTTTTTCTATTTAAATCTAAAGTTCTAACTTAGAACCCCACGAACACTAACAAGCGAATAATCGCTTAAATGTGTGAACAGAACACGTAAGACTTAAAGAGGGTTTATAACCCTTTATTTTTCAGTATATTTACAATCAATCCTACTTGGAGCTTTACACACAGCCTCCACTCGGGCTAGAACTTAAAATAATAATAAATTAAACTTAAAACTAGCTTAACTAAGCTATTAAAAGGTACAGCCGAAGCTATCAGAATCTAACTAGTTGGCGCCTAAGTATAAATTAAATCGGTGAAGCCAGGCAAGGGCCTAAGGTATGTCCGAGCTTAGTAACAGCTAAGAAAGACGTAGTCAAAAGGCAAACGCGCGCTACTCAGGGAATGAGACTCTCTCTCTCGAAGTCGGTGAAGTAATGACTTAAATAGTACTCTTTCAAATTTGCATTAACTGCGTTTCTGAATTTACATTCTGTCAGGAAATTGTAACCTGAAATTAGAATAAGATAGGAAAGACACAAAACTTAAAATAACTGTTAATAAACTTAGGACAAACCTTGCAAAGTCTTAGTTTTAATTAAGTAACAACCTGTAATGTATTCAGTTAATGTGGAATATGAATGTGTTGCAATAGCATGGATTATAAGGTACTTTTTCCTGCCTACTTCGAATGCCTTCATGGTGTAGTGGTCAGCACGCTGGGTGCGTACTCCAGAGGTCCGTGGTTCGAGTCCTGTGGAAGGCGTTGCTCATTTTTCATGTCTCTTGCTTCGAAATAACCTAATGTCTCTATGCTGGCGCCCGAAGTAAAAAAGGTGGTGGACGATGATTCTCCACCAACGGGATTTGGCGATTGGGTCTCCTAATCTCCAATCGCCCTTTAAAAGGAGGAGTATATAAGGTATTTCTCCAGCCTTCTTCGCATGCCTTCGCGTTGTAGTGGTCACGCTGGGCACGTATTCCAGAGGTCCGTGGTTCGAGTCCTGGCGAAGGCGTTGCTCATTTTTCAATCTCCTGCTTCGAAATAAACCTAATGTCTCTACAGAATATGTAACATAGATGTATAACATGGATGATACACTCGCCTGATGGATTTACTCTCAATGACGCTTAAAAAATTATATCTTATTAAGTTGTAAGGTTTATCCTAAGTTTATTAACAGTTATTTTAAGTTTTGTATCTTTCCTATCTTATTCTAATTTCAACTTACAATTTCCTGCCAGAATGTCAATTCAGAAACGCAGTTAATGCAAATGAGAAAGAGTACTATTTAAGTCATTACTTCACCGACTTCGAGAGAGAGAGTCTGAATCCCTGACAAGGGCGCGTTTGCCTTTTGGCTACGTCTCTCTTAGCTATTGCTATGCTCAGACATACCTTAGGCCCTTGCTTGGCTTCGCCGATTTAATTAATACTTAGGGCCAACTAGTTAGATCTCTGATATCTTCGGTTATACCTTTCAAATAGCTTAGTTAAGCTAATTTTAGTTTAAATTACAATTATTTTAAGTTCAAGCCCGAGTGGAGGCTTTGTGTAAAGTTCCAAGTAGGAACTGATTGTAAATATACTGAAAAATAAATGGTTGTAAACCCTTTTTAAGTCTTAAGTGTGTGAAACACTTAAGCGATTATTCGCTTGTTAGTGTTCGTGAGGTTCTATGTTTGAACTTTAGAATTAAATAGTGAAACCCCATTAACTAATTAGACAACAGAGAATAAAATTGAAATCAAGGAAACGTACTTACCAACCTAAAATGAGTATTCAAGATAACGATAGAGATTTCCTAAAGGTGAAGATTAGATTGTTTATATGTAAACACTTTAGAAATAATTAATTATCTTAAAAAATATTTATCCTTAGGAAAAGTTAATTAGCCTTTAAGTTATTTATCGAAAAGTAATTAACTTTCTGCCAGGTTAAGCACCTCCTTTTGGAGTAAATATATATATATGCTATGATATATACAAATTCTAGTTAAAATCTAAAAATTTTTTAGTCGTATAGCGATAACAGTACATCTTTGTTAAAGCCAGAAGAAGAAAATGAGCTGTTTTCCGAAAATATTCGTACATAAATATTTATCATTCCAAGAATCTGCTTATTTGATGTAATGTTAAAATACAAACAAAAAATAGAAGATGTTACTACCAAACTGATATTTCCTAGTACAGTCGGGTTAATATATCGAAGCTAAATAAGTAAAAAAAAGGGGGAAAGATCGGCTGACGTGATATGGCGAAATTCAAACTTTTTATTTTCTGAATGATGTAAATAACCAAAAGGTTTGTGATATAGAAAATGCGCTGAAATACATGGCGTATGAAATATGTTGACATACAATCTTTTTGAAGATATTGATAAAATACGGGGGAAATATTTTTTAGAAAATTCAACTGAAACGCAAGTAGCTAGAACATTTGAATTGAAGCAACAGGGAAAGGGAGAGAAATCTGCATATTTTTTGTACTTATCATTTGAAGAAGGATATAATGTTTATGAATTCAGAAAGGTTGTGGATTCTCATTCTTAGTGTATGCTAATTCAAGACTCTAATGGCTTACCTAATGGCACTCCCTAATGATTTAGACCTGACCTAGGTAGGTCTAGATCACTTAGATAAGTCGTTTAGGACCTGAAATCAAACGGACGCAATTTACGACGACTTAGTGTATGCCTAAATATATGACTTAAAAGACTACAGTGACGACTTAGCCTATGATTTAGACTACTGTAGTGACGATTTAGTGTGTGTCTTAGATAACTATAGTGACGACTTAGGGTATAACTTAGACCTTAATCAGGTTTTGATCTAGTCAGGTGTTGACTCAGACCAGAATGAATTATAGTTATGTATGGGTAAACAACAGTACTGTAAGAAGGGTATAAACGTATTTTATTAAGGACTTAAATAGTTGAACAGAAGCCACTTCTTAAGCACAATAAGCGGCTTACAAAACCAGCCAGCATTTATGAAGTAAACTCAGTAGCCCAAAGGCTACAAAGAAAAGATTAAAGTGCAAACCCACTTATACCTATACAGGGGTGATAAGGCTATTGCCAGGAATAAAGCAACGCCGAAAACAGAAAGCTGTCATAGAAATTCAACTAGTAACGTAACCTTCATCAGGAGGTCTGTCTAAACAAACAATCTGTTGGGTTGTTGTGACTTTCCTCACTTGTGTGACAGTAATATCAGAAGAAGCTCATTAAATTCCTCATGGCAAGGAGTGCAAGATTGTGCCAGTCGTTGGCAAGAGCTTTGAGCACCATACAGGTGGCAGTATGACTATGGTCAGTTCCGCCCCAATTTTGTTGGAGACCACTCCGGGGAGATGGATCCGAGGATCTCACAACCCTCTTCCCCTACCAGCAATCTCTCGACGGTAACTTTCGGCTCGCAGCATATTTAAAGTGTCCTATGCCGCGCAGACACTGTACCTTTACAAACTTCCATACCTACTGCAGGATTTGAACACGGGCCCTTTGGTATGGCAGTCAGCATCGCTAACCTCTAAATCCTGCGTAATGGCAAACCGCACATTGAGTTGATCAATGTTAATGAATTTCGCTTACTGCGCATTCTCAGTGCTGTACCGTTGGCCTGGGAGAAAATGCTGGCGACTAATCATAAGCAACCCTACAGAAGCTTGTTCCTAAAGTTAGATCTTCTGACTGTTTACAATTGTAGTACTACGGAAATTTTTTTGTGCTTATTGTATTTGCTTCTGTTTCATTTCATTTTGGTTTATTTTGTTCATAAACATTATATTTAATATCAATTATTTATAATAATTTATTTGACTTAGTTGTAATACTCGATTGCTTTTATTCCTCAGAAGTATAACCAATAAGCATTCAGCTAACATATCTTGTAATGTTTCCTGTTTTGTAATCCTTCTTGAACGAAAATTTGTGTAGTTTACAATTGATACTCACACTCCAAGTAATGAAGGAACTTACAACCTAACGAGTTTTAAAATCCCGAACTATTTACGGTAAGAAAGAACAGATAAAAGAATATCAAAGTTAAATTTAAAGATTAGAAAAGGAGTAAAGTTCTAAAAGCAATCGCCTAAACGTAAATCTGATACCTTAGTTCCAGACTGTAAAAATACTTTGAACAAATAATCAATTATTAAAAAGTAAAAGTAATTGCAAAAAACTAAATGCTGGTATTGAAAAAACTCTTTAGATTTCCAATACCAACATTTAGTTTTTTTGCAATTACTCTTTAGTTTTTCTCGAATTAAATGTTGGTATTGAAAAAACTCTTTAAATTTTTCAATACCAACATTTAGTTTTCTTGCAATTACTTTTACTTTTTTGGTAATTGATCATTTGTTCAAAGCATTTTTACACTCTGGAACTAAGGTATCAAATTTACTTTCAGGCGATTGCTTTTAGAATTTTACTCCTTTTTCTAGTCTTTATATATATATACACTGTTTATATACAGTATATATATATATAGTAATATAGTATATATATCCCTTAAACACAGAGGTGGGGTCTGTATGACCGCGCCAATATTCTAGAACTGCGAAACTGCTTATAAGTTTTATAGTTATTCTTCTTATTTTCCGTACTTTCAAGTTGACATAAAATATAATTATTCCTAAATTTTTATTAAAATCCACACATTAGTTTCTTTTTAAAATAATTTTTAAAATTGGGCCGCGGTCATATAGACCTCACCTCTGCGATTACATTACATTTTTCTCGCATGAGGGGGGTGGTGGCTTGGGTCATTTCAGCAGCTGGCTTGATAAGAGATAGAAAAAAAAAAACTGATTTTCTGCTGGGATTATCATCAGAATTAGTGAAACCACATGTGGAATGAAGGCTTCAAAAGCCAACTGTGAACCGAGAAATAAGAATGTGCGTTTAGAGAGTGCTGCTAGGCGTTTCCAGCGGAATCTATTCTAATGCAGATGTAACTGATACCCTTAGAAAGTATAAAACATGCTTTCATCTCCCTAGACTGAGAAGAAAAACTATCTAACTACGTTTCAGCTGCAAGAGTCCAATAATGAATGTGTCAAGAGAATTTGCAAAAACTGTTTTGAAAATGCTTAAAATAATGTGCTGCAGTTTTTTAACATTCTTTATATATTATCCTTTTTTGCATTATTTTATATAATCCAGATTCTGTAGATGGGAAATTTATTAAATAGTTTAGTTTGTACGCATTTGCAAGTAGTGTTTATTTTATTTATTTGATTAAGCGATCCGTACTTTTCCATATGTAATTTAGAAATTAATTTTTAATGCATTAATTTTAGAATTCTAAAAAGAAATAATTACTTCAATATAACAAGCAATGTGCATTAATGCTTATATAATAACAATGGTACATTATTTTAGAATTTTATGTTTTTAAAATGCATAAAATAGAGAGCGGTTTGAGAGACCCTTCCTCTGTGTTTACGTAACAGAAAATGAACGTCTGTACTTAAGGATATATATATATATATATATACTGTGTTCTAGTAGATGCATCCAATACCAGTAAAGTTAGGTTGAGAGTAATGCATCTAACAAGAGAGAGATCCCTACCGCTGTAATCCTTCTCTAATAACGATGCAAAAAACACGATTCATAGTCATACATTTTTCAGTTTGATGCGATATGGAACCCACATAAAAAATTTTGATAGAAAAGTAAGTAATTCTTTCTCATGATATCAGCAATAATGGGTAAGTTTTTAATTGTTGTCGTTGTTCTAATCAAATGGTCATAAAAGCTCAAGTTCCATCCAATATTTCACCTATATTCAATATTAATCGATTAAATGTGACAAAAAATTCATCATAATTGATCAGAAAACAATAACGCAAACGAACAACAAACAAAAAACACACAGACATATATATATAATTTGTGAAACTTACAAATTTTTTATTAATAAACTCCACGATTTGAAAGCGAGCAGTAGCAACACTTTTCGAAATAAAGCATTTTTATCTCCAACGCGCGAGACTATTGCCACTCGGAAAAATGAGTGCGAAAATGAGCGCTTTCAGAATTTTTAATTAATACTCCGGCTGATTAAAGTCGTACGAAGATGGGAAAAGCCGAAATGTCTTTCCACGAGTTTTTGGAATCGGGAATAATGTATTTAATGTTTGGCAATGCTATTTTTATTTCCTCGTAAAACTTAGAATTATTTTATTAACAAACTCTAGGACTTGAAAGCGAGCATTGGCAACAACTTTCGAAACAAAGCAAAATTTCATCCACAGCTTGCGAGACTGTCGACACTCGGGAAAATGAGGGCAAAAATTAAATCATCGTTTTTCCGAGTTTTTAATTAATATCTCTGATTTTAGCTACTTTTTTTTTTTTGAAAAAAAGGACCTCAACATTTTCCAGGACCCAGAAGAGAATTGTAGAAAGTTTGGTGACGATAGCTATAGTAGTGACTGAGTTATTATATATATATATATATATATATAGTTCTTATATATACAGAACGGGCTGATTACGTGGTTGGCTTTTATGATTTTCTTCCTGTATTACGTGAATATGAACTAGTTTCCCTTCGAAAGTCCTCCGCGAAGGCATCCCTCCTTTTAGGCAGATAAACCTCATGTGCTTTTCCTATTTAACCAACCTAACTTTAGACATATAAATATACAGGATGTTTATAAAGTCCCGGACCCCTTTTGATGCTTAATAACTCATGAAATAATAAAGATAGAATAAAATTAACACAAATGGTTAGATAGACTGAAAACGTTTTATGACCCTTGTCAATAAACTTCCACGTGTGCCATCAAGTCGATATTCAACTTCACGCCAAGTACCGGGAAACATGTCGGCATCCACAGAGGCTATTGCGGTTGTAATTCTGGCTTTTAGGTCATCCATGTTCGACACTCTCCTCCTATAAACGTTGTCCTTTACAAATCCCCAAAGGGAAAATCCAGCGGCGTTATATCAGGTGATCTGGGTGGCCAAGGAATTGACCTCCTCGCCCAATTCATCTCCCTGTAAAATGCTCATTCAAAGAACTACGAGCGATGGTACCCCAACGAGGTGGTGCACCATCTTGTGCAAAAAGACATGTGGCTGAAGCTCTTCTAGTTGTAGAAATACGAAGTTTTCCAATATGTCTAAGTATACGACTGATGAGACCGTCTTTTCTGTAAACAAAGAAAGGCCCAATGACTCGGTCGTGCATTAGTCCACACCACACATTAACCTCTGGGTAATCTCTTTGTGCCTAACGGCATTCATGGGAGTTTTCAGATCGCCATATGGGATCCCATATGGCAAAAACAAAAGAGAGAAAAATGCAATTAATAAGCAGACGATATTTAGAATAGTACAGATATTTAGACTGGAAAATGAAATTATCTGAAATGAACCACACGTGCAGACGATATTTACAAAAGTAAAGATATTCAAACCTGAAAAGGGAAATATATAAGTTATTCCATCAATAAATGCCATAAGTTTGTTTAAATCTTCATTATTTTATGAGTTATTAAACATCAAAATATGTCCGGGACTTTATAAACACCCTGTATAATGAACAGAAGTCAATTCAAGACTACATACATACAGACAGGTAGATTAACTGTCCGACAAATAAAGAGATATTCAAGAGTATTAACAAGACATTTTTTAACCAGATCGTGCATTTTTTAATCTTGAAAAGACCTCGCGATAAGTTATTCACAACTTGCACATAGCCCCTGTATCGGCCAACGACAGATGGAAATGGTCACATGACATGGTGACCACCATTAGTATTTCCCAGTGTTCCTCCTTACTTTCACAGGGTACAAGCCGAAGAGGTAAAAAGGGAAAAACTCTTCAGGAATCGGATATTGCCAATTCATCCGGCATTCGAACATAGACACGACAAAGCTCTTAGCTAATATCGTCCACCGGAGTGACTCAGATATATACCAGCATAAGAAAGTTAGAAGACCTTGCTACTTAGCCCTTAATGTGGATACATTGATCATGAGATTTGTCTGGGAGTTGGATGCAACAATATTATTATGGACTGAAAGCAATTTGGGGAATTCGAACTGAGCCATAAAACTGGTGGAAAAAGACTTATCGGAGAAAGGAAAATGATTTATCTAAATGTTCGATGTCTACAGCAGCTACTTTTGTTCATTTATTGCAAGTTCATTTGGATGAACAAATCATTCTGATTCTCCTAGTTGTTGTTCATTGCTTTACTCTTGCATCATATTAATTTATTTTATTGGATAACATTTAGTGAATGGGAGTTCAAGAAAGAAATTTTGTTCTGATGAGATTCATATATAGGATCGTAAAATATAAACTATTGGGCAGTAAATAAAGATACCAACCACCGAAAATGTTTTTCTTTATGATGGAATTGATTATCCTGTAAGAAAAATAAATCCCTCGCAATCTATGTGGACGTCCATAAATAGCGGAAATAAATTCTCTGATTCTGCACAAAAACACTTTCTTAATATTTCTGATGTTTAAAGAGTTTTCTTAAACACATTTATATAGTATAAAACTAATCTTTTAACTGGATTGCTTCGAAGTGGTAAAGTTTTAATCCAGGTTTCGAAAAGCTGTTTTAGTGGCGGAGAAAAATCAATTAAAATATGTGCATTAAAAAGACATTTCGAATCAGTGATGTTTTCACTTTAAACAGCCTGTTAATTGGTGAATGATAAGATAAATTTCGTTGAGAAAATAATTACAATACGCTTTAAACTTTATAGATACAAATTAAAATTATAAATATTGTAAAAATAAACATAACTGAATGAATTTTATTTTTTGCTTGGATATTAATGGCTGCCGTGATGCTGAACTTCTGATGTCAGTTCAGTCAAGTCTAGCTTATTCTTATTCGTCTTCAGACCAATAAAAACACCTGAATGATCGGTAGCTAAGCTGCTTCTGTTCTTACTTAAAATGAATTTGATGTGTGAAAATATTTGTCCACATTTATAAGTTAAACCAAATGACAACACAGTGTCAAAGCTAATTTTTTGGAATTAAATTATGAGGTATTTTCTGCCTCCCTCCAGAATGCCTTCGTGGTGTAACGGTAGCACACTCGACGCGTATTCGAGAGGTCTAGGTTCGAGTCCCGGCAAGGGCATTGCACATTTTTCCCTTCTCCTGCTTCAAAAAAGAACCTAATGACTCTACAATGTGTTACTGATCGCCGTTGCCAAATTTATCGATTTTTACCTGAAATAATTGCATTTTTACTGCAAGTTTGTAGTAAAAAAATATTATTATTTTTAATTCATTATTTTGTTCTTGTATTCTTCAAGCGTTTGTTTCATATTTACGGTCTATAATTTAATTTTATATAAAGCACTCTATTTTCGAAACTTAAATGGGCCACTTGAAGTTATGAAATGAGTCACTCAGTAACCCGCGGAGCCAATTTTCTGAGATCTTCTTTAACTGAACTAAACACATCCCTAAGTATCTAAATTAATTTTAAAATTAAAGAAAAAAGGGTCGAGTAATAATTATTCAAACGAATAACAGTAAACTGCCAATTAAATGGAATAATACTGAGAGCTATGTCCATAGTTATCCTGGTTAATCCGACAATAGTTAATTTAAAATAGGAAAGAGGACTAACCCGTAGTATTTTAATTAACAGAAAAATGCTATAAACGATTTACGTACATTTTCGAGCTGTTTAATTCGAAGAATAAATTCATTCATTTGGTTACGCAAATTGAATCAGCATTCACAACAAGATGAATCGAAGCAAAAAAGAACAATGTTTTTGTTTGAGTTATTCTTGCACTTCCATTACAGTCAGTGAGAAGCAGAGTATTATAAGTTGTAAATTTGATATTTTTACAATACAGCAATGTATTTTGAATAGGAAATCTAACAATGTTTATATATTACGTATTATGTGCGGCTGAATTCCGTGCTTCTTTAGGTGAAAAGATAGCTTATCTGGGACATCTAGTACCACTGTTGTTATCTAAAACACTTTTTTTCCCTTTTTATATTTCCATGCAAATATTCAAAATTATTCTGAATATTTGGAATAGTAATTTTTCCGTCGTTCTAAAATAAACAGAAGCAGCTTATTTTAGACAAAGCCTGGGTAATCCAAAACCCTTTTATCCCCTCTCATATTGGTAAGAATTGGCTATATATAAAAGAGATCAGCAAAAAATATATTTAAGAATAAGAGCTCTTTCCTAATTGAAGAATTTCAATGTCCTTTTATCTTAAATACAATAACTCTCCATATTACATCTCCAAGCAACGAAAATTAAATTTAAAAACATCATTGAAAAGGTATTTTTCAGAATTTAAAACAAATTATAGAATTTTCAGTCCTCCTTGCTTTGAACACAGTAAAGGAAAAACTAAATCGCAAAAATTCCAAAATCAAAAGTAAACTTTTTAGGTATTGAAAAACCAGTTACTGTTATTGATAGCAGATTAATCGATTTATCAAGGGGATAAACCAATCTACCATCAATTAACAGTAACCAAAATAAGAGAGAGTGTTTCGTCTTACTTCCAAGCAAGCATGGAATATTTGCTAGATTCAAATCACTAATTGATACTCAATCAAAATAAAGATATTAGTCACAAAACCAAAAGAATCCTGTTAAAAAGCAAATAATCTTTAAGATTAATTTTTTTTTACTAAGAACACAATTAAGCTAAGCGAGATGCTTACTTTAGAAGACATATCGCCTACACTCTCTTTTCATTTCAAAAACAAAAGTAAAAACAAAAGTAGATTCAAGAACAAATTTTAAAAAAAATCATAAGAAGATTATAAGAAAAAATCATAAAATTAAATTAAAAAATGTAGTAAAAAACAAACTAGTAAGCAAAAATTAACTTGCCTTCGAAATTTTAAAACCAAACTACTGGAATGCAAGTACGCATTAAAAGATGGCAGCAAAAGGGTTGTCGTAATAAGTAGTTGTCGTAAAAAGTAGTTTTCTATTGAAGAAAGTTTAGCCTAAATTGGCGACAAAACTACATAGTTTCTTGGAGATATAATACACAGAGAGCAGTATATAGATTTGTATAATGGCACTGGATACGTTGGTACTCATAAAAGAAGTCAATTCACTTTCTCTTTACTTTAAAAAAAAGAACTGTATAGGAGTAATATTTGACATTTATTCATTTATATATACTGAACATACGAATATGTTTTCTCAATACTGTTTATCCACGAAGCAATTGGAGAAATGTACGTAGCGTATTATTATACCGCATTTAATTAAGAAAACTATATATTTCTTAGGGATTGAAAGAGTAGAATGTATTCATTTAAATCGTACACTGCGCAAGGGGGGTGAAAGGAAATAAAAAGACAAGTCTATATCCATCTCCCGTTCTACTGGGCCGAATGACGAAATTCAATTTGCGTTTTTCATGTCTGGAAAGCGCGACTTAGAATATGTATTAGATTCATATATAGTATTGTTCTAATCTAGGTATTTTGGCATGAAATCGGATGTTTTCTGAAAAGACATGCCGATTGTTTTTCCATATTTCGATTCTACGACTCGAATTGCGTCAAACTGAGAAGTTTTATGAAAATCTCACTAGCAGTTTTCTAAATAATTATCTCTCAAATCTCTTTTTCTTATCTGATTGCTTTTTCCAGAATTCAAAATTTAGGCTTAATCCAAATACAATTTGGGGATTTTTATGATTTATTTTTAAAATTTGTAGTTTTAAAAATTTTTATAATTTGTTTTTGATGATAAAATTTTTAACATTAAAGTAGGACCTGCAAAAAATTAGGGTTTTTTATTCAACATTTTCTAAGATGTACATGAATTTACTTACTGGAGCGTTTTGAAGTTTGGCATATTCGTTATAAGCGATAATAACGCCACTCATGTCCAAAATTATCTTTACATACCCAAAAATGATGATATTCAAAGAAATATCGAATCAATGTGATTCGTATTTACAGGGAATGTGTGAAAACCAAGCCTAATTAGCATTATCCAATCAAAAGTAATCAAACGGTTTGTGATATGCAAATCTAGGTGTTACGTCATCCAAGGGTGAATCAAGCGCTTTGCGCAAACTGAATATTTGAGTCAATTTCTGCAACATAGCGTTTGATTTCAGTGTGTAGGGACTCAAAGCGGTTTGTTATGGCTTCGAAGTATCATTTGGAAGAATCTGTAAAGTGGCGAATTATCGGCCGTTTAGAAGCAGGGCAGTCAATCATGGAAACAGCCACATGTCTGAATATTTCAAGACAGACAGTCTCTAAGCTATGGAAACAGTTTCAAAATGATGGAAGTGTTGTAAGGAGGCCTGGACAAGGTCGGAAACGAATGACAACTGCTTCTGAAGATCGGTATCTGGCATTAACTGCCCGTCGTAACAGAAAGGCTACTGCTCGCCAGTTAAGTTCAGAGCTTGCAGCCGCCACTGGAACTGTTGCATCACGGCAAACAATATACAGAAGGCTTAATGAAAAAGGCCTTTATGCCAGAAAGCCAAGGGTATGTGTTTTACTGTCTTCACAGAAAAAGAGGGATCGCTTTAATTGGTGTAAAGAACATCAAAACTGGACTGAACATCAATGGTCCCATGTTCTCTTTACTGATGAGTCGCGGTTTAGTTTAACTGGTGATTCTAAACGTGTTTACATCTGGAGGGAGTCAGGAACACGAAATGATCCCTCGAACATTGTGGAACGTGACCGTTTCGGTAGTGGAGGTGTGATGGTATGGGGTGGAATAATGATCGATGGACGTACGCCCCTACACGTGTTCAGCAGCGGATCTGTGACAGGCCAGATATATCGGGATGAGGTCTTAGATCCTTATGTAAGACTTTTCAGGGGTGCATATGGACCTGACTTTTTATTTATGGATGATAATGCCCGTCCACATCGAGCAAACCTCGTTGATGAATTCCTTGAAAGTGAAGACATTAAGCGAATACCTTGGCCACCAAACTCTCCTGACCTTAACCCGATAGAGAACTTATGGGACTACCTTGGAAGAGCAATTGCACGTATACATCCTCCTCCTAGAGATGTAAATGCTCTGAAGACGGCATTGCTGGAAGAGTGGAGATTAATTCCCCAAACTGTGGTTAACAACGTTATTTCCAGCCTTAAAACACGTTGTGATATGTGTGTACAAGTCAGGGGAGATCATATTCCATATTAAATTCGTAAGACTTAATTCTTTTTCTGCATCATTCCTTTTTTTCTTAACTCTCTTTGCCACACTTTATTACCATTTTTATTGTTTCATGCTACAATTTTATATCATATGAGGTGATCTTCAATTTTTTCTTTTGCATTTATGTGTCATCCTGTTATGTATGATTCCACGAAAATTCATTAAATTATTAGTCTCTGAGAAATCTGTGAATTTATGCATGTAAACATAATTTTGGACATGAGTATATTTGAAAGTATGAACGATGACTTTTTTTTGGCTCGTGTACAATGGAAACGGGAAAGGAAAATAGGTTACTATAAATTAATAAGTTCGCTAAGTGAATGAAAGAAGAAAACTGAAAAAAAATGAGCCAGGATAAAATTTTAAATTTCTCCATAAATTTCTCATCAAAAATTACAAAATTTAATATCTAGGCATAATTTGAGTCATAGAATCGAAATATGTAAAACAATCGGTATGCTATTTAAGATAAAGTCTCATTGTGTGTCAAAATACCCATATCAGAGCAATACTATATATAAATCTAATATATTTCTTAAGTCGCGCTTTCGAGACATGAAAAACGCAATTGGAATTTCGTCAATGGGTCTACGGGAGAAATAGAACTGTCTCATTTTTTCCCGTAGTGGACAAACAAGCTATTAATGTTAGCTATATATATAAATTTTACAACTTTTCTAAGCATTGAAGGCCTTTTCTGGGCTGATTAACCCTTTTCTACGTTTTGGCAACGAAAAGTAAGATCTTCTTTGCCACTCTGCAAAAAATTAGTAGCTTTTTGGAGGAATGATTTCTTCTATAAAAGGTTTCAGACAGAAAAACCCGCAACTGAGAGAATTTCAGAAAGATATTTTGCTATAAGTGTATAATAGTCCAGTAGACTTGCTGGGATGTAACGACATTTTTCTAAGAACTTTTAGTTGATACCGAATGCGCTCCATTTCTTTCTTTCCTTTTCTCAAAACTATATTGACTTGCACAGTAAATTAAAATCTGTAAAACTGTCCTATATTCTATCACCTAATCACTATTTCTGTATCGAATGTAGTATTTTTATGGAATATTGCACCAAGCAAACGAAGAAAACTCATATTTTTTTCTATCAAAACTTTGTTCTTAAAATCTTTTTCTGAATATACGTCTCTTCCATTAATTGGAATTGGTTGTACGAGTAATAAAAAAACAATCACAACAACTCTTTGGCTTCTGTTTTATCTTAACTCCTAAGCTTCAGTGCATTTGTTTCTGACGTTTTCAAAAGAGCGTGGCATGACTTAAGATATCGTCTGTTTTTTAGTCACGAACTGTAGTTTAGAAGAAGCACGAAAGATGATTTTTGTGGCTTCCGAATAACAGCTTTAAAACCAGCAAAATTCTTAAGATGAGTATCTTTTCTAGTTGAAAAACAAATCTGGTTAGCTACAAAAATGAGTGCGTTTATTTAAAGTTTCTTTTCCTCCAGATGTTATAACGATACTTCCAAAATTTGTTTTGCTCGTACGTAAAATTGCCTAAATCTATGAAGCTTGTAGCCTTAAGTGGTGTGCTTAATTTTCTTCTAGAGCTGAATTTTATATTTTATAACGTCTGTGACTACTAATTATAAACACTTCTACTTTGAGGCTTCATATTACTTATGTAGGGTTACAGGATCAAAAGCACGAGAAAAGTATAAAGTAAATTTATTATGAAATTACTAATGTGAATGAAAGATGATAAAAGATGGGATGATAATATAACATAATAAATAATAATAAATTGACATAACTAAAGGTAATGATAACCCTACAAAGATTTGTAAGTCCATAACAGTTCACGTAATACTGAGCAATTCTCGCACACCAGTCTGTAACAGTCCTACAGACACGTAAGCTCATGCCTTGAGAGACTACGTCCATTCTCATCCATGGTTAGCTATAGACAAGCATCGTCCGCTTGGAACCGGAACCTAAGCCTCGATGGAACCCACCTGTTCCCTACCACGTCTGGTACTCGTCTACCTCTGAGTGTTGTTTCCGGTTCTCTGCGCTGCGCTGGGCTGGCGGTTCTGATTTCCCACACTTATTTGATATTTACAAATTCTTATCATTAGGACAGATCGATAAAAGTGTCAAAAACGTAAAAAAATAAGCGAACTTTGCTTGGCATGCTTCAGGAAGAAGTCTTCCTGGTCAACAATGACCTGCATAAACAAGAACACCTTCATCCGTGCACTGAAATAGGTATGCGATAAATTACCTAAACAGCTGTACTTCCTTCTCAATGGTGATCATATCCCGAATTGAAATCTTATGCCAGAATGCCTGTGGACGGTAACTGCATTTTTTTCACTTTTAAGCGTCCAGCAGAGTATGACCATTTTCTCCCTTGAACACTTTCCAAAGCCTTTTAGAATTCAGAGCACAATAGATTATCTTTATTTTTGGGTTTTAGTATTCTGGCATTATTTTATTTCACTTAAAATCCAAACACACTTACATTTTAACGCTCTGTATAGTCGTTTGTGATCCTTTCTTAACAACTACCCACCAGTGTATTATCCTGCAGAGAAAAATACGTATTAATTCGGATTCTTCGGTTAGCAATATTGATTAGCAATATTGGCTAGCTTCGGTTGGTCACCAGTATTGGCGGTGGTCACGCGTAACCCGGATATGTTGAGTTCTAGTGTATATGAGTTAGATAACGGGAATAGCATAATTTTCAGTACATAATTAATTTATGGCGCAACTGTTCTCTCTCAGCTTCAATGGCATGGTATGAAATTTTGCAGTGATATTTTCTGCCCCTTAACTCACACTATAGGCATTAAACAAAATAAATAAGAATTTCCTCAAACTTTCATGCAATAAACAACTTTTTAGCGCAAAAAAGGACATTAGTTCCCAATGGGATATTAGTCTCGAAACTGCAATTTGCGCAGAATTACAATAAACGCCTTATCACTTTCCAAATTGTTGCCATAAAATATTATCGCCCTGTATTATACTTAAAGAAATTAAATAACGAAGAATGTGTATGAAAGTACGCATGTTTGTCGAATTGTGAAAAAACAACGGTATCTAGAGAAATCCTATTTTGGATAACGTAGTCCTCCAACCGAACATGAGCACTTGGAATACCGAATTTTGAATTGCGAATTTGTTTTATAATCTGTTTCATATTTTGTAAAACTTTAACGAATTTTTCGCTTAAAATATCAACGATTTCAAAGCGAGCAGTGGCAACAGTGTACGAAATAAAACACTTTTTTCCTCCAGCTCGCGATACTGTGATAATTAATAATTCTAAAACTATGCTGGTTTTAAATATTTTGTGATATTTCGTGATATTTAATAAATAAAGTAAGCACACAAAATGTTAATAATAAAAAGACAGAAAGGAGTTTTGTAAAGTCATCTTAATAGGGAAACTGAACATTGATATAATGAACTGCGAAAAGGCTGGTGGGGGGGGAGAAAAATATATGCCCAACACTTAACGCTGCATTGGGAATTATAAACGTATACTGTTATGTTCCTTTTAAATTTATTGTAATTTCGGCGTTGAATTCAATATAGCTTAAGTGCGAAGAAAATTATGCTTAATAATAAAACTAAAAAGACAAAACAAAAAAGTGGGTTAGTAAGAGTGAATGTAACAGCAGACTGGTAGACTGCGAGCTTAGCGACAGAGTAAAAAAACTTAACGAACCCTTTTGAGCTACCGTTAAAATCAGAAACCTTTCAGATTGTTTTCTTTTATATTCGTTGAGTTTTTAGATATTTCAAGATCTGTCGAAGATCGTTCTTAGATTCGGGTGTCTTAAATGGTATCAAGCAATAATTTGGAACATAATTTTGTAGACACATTACGTTATTTCGAAGCAGAAGTCATGAAAAATAAGCAATGCCCTCGCCGGGACTCGAACGACGGGCCTCTTGAATACGCGCCGAGCGTGCTGACCACTACACCCCGAAGGCATGCTACGAAGACGGGAGAAACACCTTATATACTTTCCCTTTTAAAGAGCGACTGGGGATTAGGGGTTCCAATCGCCAAATCCTGGTGGTGGAGATTCATCATCTACCACCGTTTTTAGTTCGGGCGTCACTGTAGAGTAAATAGATTTTTTGAAAGAAGGAAAGTGAAGAAATGTGCAATGCTCTCGCCGGGCCTCGAACCTGGAACCTCTCGAATACGCGCCGAGTGTGCTGACCACTACATCACGAAGACATGCTACGAAGACGGAAGAAATACCTTATATAACCCCCTTTTAAAGGGCGACTGGGGATTAGGGGTTCCAACCGCCAAATCTTGGTGATGGAGATTCATCATCCACCACCGTTTTTAGTTCGGGCGCCACTGTAGAGTAATTAGATTTTTTTTTTGAAGATAGAAACTGAAGAAATGTGCAATGCCCTCGCCGGGACTCGAACCTCGGACCTCTCGAATACGCGTCGATCTGCTGACCACTACACTACGAAAACAGGATAAATGCCTTATAGTTTAATTTAAAGTATTATAACTAATTATCCTCCTCATCTGGGAAAATTCTTAGCAGATTACTGAATTTTCAATAACTAGCAAAATATATTACTGACTAAACTAAATCGATAATCTGACCTTCTTTTTCTGGAAATATTATGGACTGAATACACGCAGTGGTTCTCTTAAATCCGTATTTATCCAGCTGCACTGAATGCATTTCTATCTCCAAGGTTTCGATTTTAAGTTCGAATATCTACAGACCGAAATATATCAAATGATAAATGTAACCCCAATTTGCAGCCGTAGAGGAAGGAGGTGCATTAATTCACACAGACACGATTCATCATTCTACCAGTATTACAAACCAACATTATATCTTGGTGAAGTGACTAGACCGATTCAGATGACGGCATAAGCAAAATGAGGAATGATATAGCAGAACCATTACTACACGCCTCACGGAAGTTCTATAAAATCCCCCCGAGTTTCTTTTAGGAAACGGTTTATCTTTGCGTGTACAAAAAAAAGGGGGGCTTATGCATATGCAAAGTTAGGATGTAGATAAGTATACATGCAAAAGTAAAACGTTACGTAAGTATACAGGCAAAGATAAAAAGCATACAAGTGCACATGGAAAGGTAAACTGCGGTGAACAAATTACGTTAAGTAGCCACAAATTGATAAAGCTAGTTGCAAATTTACATTACAAATTAGATTGGTGCCACCCTATTGCCATAGTCAAATTACGCTGACTTTCAGAGGCATCTTCTGATAGAAGACTGAAGACTGATTGAGACTGAAGAAATCCAAATAAATGTTTTAAAATTAGATTTTTTAAATTTCAAAATATGTTTTTTTTAAAGATTATTAATATTTAATGTTGAAATTTATGATTTTATGAGCGTTTTTAATTGCATTCGTCATGGTGAGAAAACAGTAAATCAATATAATATCGAAATTTTTCTATTTAAAATATATGCAGGGATAAATATAATATGAATATAAACCGATGTGTAAGTTTATTAAATGCTTTTTGTGCAACTTTTAAAATATTCGAATGATAAAAATGTTGAAAAGTCAAATCGGCAACCTTGTGGTCAGCGTAAATTTTGTAAAATCTCTTCGAGGGCAAAATGGGTCCCCCTTCATCAGGAGCAAAATTTCTGGAAATCAAGAAAGCGAATGTCGATCGTATTTATATCTTACAGGCAACCCATGTAAGGAGCCGATAGCGCCATCTGTCGGCAGAAATAGTGACAAAAAGTGTGTTCAAATTATTTCTCGGGCATGAAGGCAGGAGAAATTTATCTTTAATTCCCTGAAATATATTTTTTTTTCTTTCAATAAAACAGTCCTCCACACTGAGGACCATATTGTTCAAATCAGATTTGTTTTTAATGTCAGAAAGTTCATTTTCAAACCGAACAATATCAAATTTGGGATTTTGAATTAACCTTTTGATCGTATAGGGGTTATTTGAAGTGATATATTTCAATTTACCATTCATATCATAACAACTTATGTCAATACGTATGTACTTGTGGTCACTCAGTGTTTCTTCGTCTAAGATTTCCACATTAATTGAATGAATATGCATCTGCGTGGATCCCAGTACCAAATCAGTCCAACCGTTTTCCACCGGAGAAGAAAACGTTGGAAGGTAATCCTCCACATTAAAAAGTTTTAAATAGTTGGTTAAAATGAAATCATAAGTTAAAATTCCCCTGTAGTCCAAAACAGCAGCTCCCCCCTCCAGTTAAAATTTTTGCTTTAAAATCACCTATAGTTATAAAATTGTATTTATACATCTTCACAACATTTACAAGATTACATAAATACATATCCAAATCTTAAACCGGTGGGAAATATACAGAGATAATTCCAAAATGTTCATCATCAGTTGCCACGGAGACAGCTACGATAGTAATCTGAACCACATTCGCCACGAAGCCAATATTCTTTCTTGTGACTATAATCGCTGCTCTGCCTTTTTTCGCATTGACAACTCTTCGTGTAACCAAGACGTAAGCAATTCTATGTCTAATTAATACGGTTCTTGACTAATAATTATGTTAGAGGTATATTTATCCAAAATATCCATTGCAGACAGCCGACAAGGTGCTGCTATACAATGATTTAAATTGATATTTAGTAACCTCATATTTAAAATCAAATAAATAATCTCAAAGCTAAAATGCACTTCAACTAAAACAGTATATATAATAAAAACACAAACTCTTACCTTTAAAATAATGTTCTCCTTATGATCAAGTGATGCTAGAGGTAAAACTAAAACACTATATACATTTTTTTAAAAATCACTTCAATAAAATACACACAACTGTAAATAAAGCTACTAGGTAACCTATCAAGTTCTTCTTAGCTCAAAATAACACACCAATGCGAATAAACCATCTGGTTGACTTAAATGAGGTGAGGTACGTTTAATCTTAATGTAAGGGATTCTAATAATTTTATTAGTCTGGAAAGAAGAAGTAATTTCGATATAACTGATTGTGCTACTTACGGAAAATCCCGCTGATCATTTTTGCCTATTAAAGAAAAGACGCCAAACTATTGGCGATTGACGAAATTTCGCCAAAATGGAAAAGTCTTCAAACACACTGGGTTTGGTGTAACCTTGATCACACGTTGTTAGTTATTGTTTTTGAGTAAAGACTTCTTTTGTTCCCTCTATCACGTATTTTCGAAAAAGAAGTGATTAAAATTTGGGACCTGCCTACTACAGGAGAGCATTCCAAAATTATGAAATCTTACCGGCCTAAAAGAATGTGCTAATGGCCATGAGATTTCTCTGTATTTAAAAACAGAGAAGACATGACGTTTTATTTAAAAACAACGCCTTAGCAATGGCGTTGTAACGTTAAGCGAAGCCTTGTGCGAAGCGAGTGTCAGTTCAAAAGGGAACGTGGTTCGAAGGTTTGGCGCGATTGGCGCCATCTCTTGTGGTTGACGGGATTTTCCGTAAGTACCCTGAATGTCTCTGCCGACACAACATGTAATCACAGACATCCAAAACCATATATCTAAGAGATCTTTTATGAATCTTATCTCACCTTGAAATACCGAACATTCTTTTGATTAGGCATCATGATTAATATCATAACTTGTATTAAATCTTTGATTAAATTATTTAAAGTTAATGCAGCAAACAGCGACAGATGTGCGACTTGCACGACTATGTTCCTCAGAGCAAATTCCACATACTATAGGATTTTCACAAAATTTCCTCATATGACCAAATGCCAGGAAATTGGTGCAGCGCTTGGGTTGAAGAAATAGCCTTGCAGAACACGATTTCAAATCCATCATCAATTTTTGATCTTCAATGATACCTCCCTGATATTCTCTATAAACCAGAACGATTCTGTGAGAGATACTTTGCTCGGAAGCCTTCATTCTGAACAGAGGTAGAACGCAGTCGGAACCACAGGAACATTCGCTTTTTAAAGCATGGATTAATCGTTCATCAAGAATCTCATCCGATACATCATAAATTATAATTTTTGGTCTAATGAACTTCATCCATTTAGGTTTAACAAGATTACTAACCTTTTCATTATTCATTTTCTAGTACCTTACATTCTTTTCTATTTTTAAGTCTGACAACCATTATCTCCATTTTTCCTTCAGAAAGATCTTACAACTCCAATACCAAGCTTTCCTGGCTTTATATTGGATTTTAATTCCTCGTAAACATCCACTCCTTCTTTTCTTGGCCTTAATACAATTTCACTTTCCTTCCCAACGTCCTCCTCCATAATCTTAGTTTTCCTATTCTTCCTTTTAGATTTAACTTCTGGCCATTCTTCATCATCTTTATTTTCCGATTCGCGTTTTTCGTGTATTTCAGAGATTTCCTTTGCTATGTAATCTAATTTTTCATTTAATGATCTTTCGTTAGAGGCTTTAGATTGTTCCAAATTTTTATTGGTAATCCAATCAGCAATGTAGTTTATTCCATTATTCAGATTCTCCAGAAGGTATTTTGATACTCTCCTTTTTCTTTTTCTACGATTCTGTTCATGTTACACATTACAAAGAATATATCATATTGCAAATCTTCCCGTTTATAATCGATGATAGTACCAGCCAAAGACGTCTTAATTTGTGACATGACTATAGCCGGACTAGGAACAAAATAAAATTCTAGCACAAAAAATATATAAATAAAAACTCTGCAACCTCTAAAATAATCTATTAAATAGATAGAGTTCAATTCATGTCTCCACCATTTAATCATGGGAATCGAAATATTTCAAAGTTTTCAAAAAAAAAAAAAAACTGAATGGATACTATCTAAATTTTTTCAAAATGACGAGAAATAATTTTTAAATTTTTCTGCACATTTTTATCTGTGAAATGGACAAAATCGCCCAACGGGCAAAAAGACGATAATATAGGTGCACCGAAATATATCCGACTTCCACCCCAACCGGGCAGAAATAACTAAATAGGTAGTGCACCAAACATCAAATCAAAACGGAAGTCCGCCACACTAAGCGTAAGACACAATCGCTAACGAAAAATTCTAATATAATCTAAAGTAATCGTGCGCAAATCATAAATTTACAAAACTGAATAAATAAACATATGCGATATACGAATCAAGCATTAAAAGTCATTTGCACAGTCAGTGTAAATAGAAAAAAGGTAAAAACTCACATTTCGTATGCAAATGAAGACAGCCGGCGACGAGGAATTTTAAAAATCCTTCAATCTTCAAAAATACGATTTGCAATCCAAAAATGAGCTTGAAATTCGTAATCGGATCACAGACACTATTAAATTATATCACTTTAAAAGAAACACAATGAATAATTACCGAGATATAATAACTTTCTTACAGAGCTCACAGATCACATAACCAACATGGCGCGAGCATGCGCGAACACCAATAATACAATACCAATTGGAAATAAGAAGGTGCACCTACGCAATTATTTGAAACTATACGCTCGTTAAAATCAGATATGATGTTGCGTTTTACGCGTTCATGGAGTGATTGACGTCAACATCTGATGAAGAATCAAAACACAATTTATTCTCCAGTTTAGAACTCCAAAGACACGTTTACATTCGTCGAAAATCTACGACAAACACACTGAAGCAACCAGCAACGCAGCTGAAACAACCAACAATCAGGCTTCAGGCTACAACGGTAAAAGACAGCTTCAAGGCAAAGCACTGAAGTAGAGTTTCCGACTCGGCTCGGTCGTTCTGAAGCCAATCTCTGAACTTAAGACTGTTGTACTTCTGAACTCTATATACTACTCAAGATAATCTCAAGATACACTGCTACTCCTTGATACTTTGATACTATTGTTATTATTCTGGCATACAGCGTGGAATTCCTATCCCTGTTCTTTCCAGATTCCTGAGTGAATCCCGAATTGGGCCTGACGTCTGATAATGTCCGTAAATAGTATTCTCCAGACGAAGTTGTGGGGTTTCACCTTCTTATTTCACAGTTCAATCCTTGAAACCCCAAACACTGGTAAGCGAATAATCGCTAGAGTGTGTGAACAGAGACGTAAGAGTGAAGAAGGGTTAACTACCCTTTATTTCTCAAAATAAATGTGACACAATCAACTCCTAATTCGGCGTGTACAGCAAAGCCTCCACTTGGGCTTGAACACAAATTAATATGAAATTAAACTTAACTAAAGCTAATTGAAAGATATAGCCGAAACTATCAAGATTCTAAGTTGTTGGCCCCAAAATCTTAATTAAGTCGGCGAAACCAAACACGGGCCTAAAGTACGGTCGAGCGTAGTAATAGCTTAGAAGGAGACGTAGGCACAGACAAACGCGCGCTAGTCAGGAACTCGGGTTCTCTAACGAAGTTTGAAACATTGACTTAAATACTACTCTTACTCATTTGCATTAACCGCTTCTCTGAAAATACATTCTGGTAGGAAATTGTGAGCAGAAGTTAGAAGGGATAGGAAAGATGCATAAACTTAAAATAACTGTTATAAAACTAGGATAAACCTTGCAAAGTATAAGCTGAGGTGGGAAAAACTTTGAAGCCCATTGCTTCCTGCGAGAAAATGTCAAGACTGGAGGGAGCTGTAGAAGGGGTTGTGGTCAGGCACTGTTTAGCTGGTCACGTGGTCTAAAGCAGAGAATCTAATGTCACGAGGGGCTGGCTTGCCAACTACTGTACTAATTGAAAGATATATACATGCACATAATTCAAAGTGAAATATTCAGTACTGCTACTCCGCGTACATGCAGGGTATTTATAGCTTTGAAAAACCTTCGAGAACATTGTCGGGAAAACTCGGGAGAATTTTTTCTAGAATGTTCTCGCTCCGTCTATGGCATATCGTCAGTTTTCTCCAAGAATTGCCAAACGGGCTATTTCGCGCCAACTCTGGCAACCCTGCCTTTGCTTTCCACTTTCTGGCAACCCTAATCCCACTTTGGAGGGAAGCTATCTTACCGCAGCTGGGCTTTCTTAACAATAATAAACTTTTATTAATAATTGAATACTAAATAATTTAATGTATGCTCACACATATTTGCCAAAATATATTTTATATGCTTGAGGGCATGAAATTACTTACCGTAATTGTCTAGCCAAGAAAAGAAAGATATGACTATTAATATTTAAAGCAACGCGAAAAACCAAAATAATTCGTTTTTTATATTTGTAGCTGCATTTTCTTCCGATAATTAATTGCCTGACATTTTTCAGAGCTAAATTTGATCAGCTGAGCCAAGAAGCAAATTATAGGGTTTCTTAAAATATCTCTAATTAAAAACCGTTAAATTTCTGCATTGTGCCCCAGATATCGTGACAATTAAATTCCGTTATCGGGACCGCCTTTGGTAAGTTTCGAGGTAAATGCAGATGAGGTGAATCCATCAACATCAGTGCAGTTTCTCTTCTGAATTCGACAACTGGTTCTTTTAAAATGATGAATGTCCGAATGATAAATTAGCCTCACTTTTGAATTATCGGTGATTATGATAAATAGGAATGAGAAGTGCGCTTCTTAGATAAAATATCATTCAACATTTTAAAATACTTCTGTCATTTTACTTTAGCTTTTATTCTACTTCTTACTGTTTCGTATTCTCGAAATAGTCTGTGATAACGCATATGAAACAAATCTAATAAATTATTTTAGAACTGCAGCAGACAACAAAAGGTGGATGCAAAGTATTGTCCCCTTTAAATTATAATTACAAAATGTTTTGTTAATACTCAGGAAAAGGGCAGAACAGTGTGAAATTTATTTTCAAGCAAAATTAAAGAAGAACACCACAAAGTGTTTATTATCTGTGAAAGATAAGAACGCCCTGCTATCCTTCTGGAAATGCATCATGCTTTAAAAGCAGCTTTCATCCATGATCGAATTTGACTGAATTTAAAATTTGCTAAAATTTACGTCTAGTCTTAGTTATTTTTAATTCTTAACTCTCATGTAAGAATACAGTTTACTATGAAGCCTTTGCAAGGTTTCTCTTCTTGATTATGTTTCTAATTTAAAAGTTACTTTTGCACATTATACAACAGATTTTTGCTTTGGGGATATAAGAATGCTTCACAAAAAGGCACGCACCATTTTTGAGGGAAAAACGAAGAGATTATTCCTTATCAAGCGATCTTAGCGTTAGTTTCAAAAATAAAGAGATAACTTTCTCTCCAGTCCAGTTGCTTTGCTGGGCATTCAAAGTTTTAGACATAGAAGAACTTCATGGAGAAAATTTTTAGTACCAGTACCATAATTTCATTTGAAAAAAAGTTGATGTGTCCGCAACATGACTTCCTTCTACGGAATATCAAATTATACTCATTTTTTCCTGCATTTCATTTATACTTACTGAATTTAATTAAATCTATTTCGTCCATAGCGCGACAATGGAATAAATGCATCCTTTATAGTTCACTGTATTTGTTTATCACAGCGACACTCTGGGGCTAGGTTAACTTAACAGCGGTACATCTCATTCATTTTATAACTCAAAATGCACAAAAATTATATCATCTGAAGAATTATCTAATCGTTTCCACGTGTTCTATTTAAATACTATAACAAATCTAAAATGATGTATAAAAGAAATTAAAGAAATAAAAATTAAACAGGTTTTCACAGACAGTTTACCGCCGCTTAATGCGCGTGCGCTACTCGTAAACATTCTACTCTGTCCGAGACAGCCTGGTGACAATATTTGCTGCTAATACGAAACACGTATTTCTTTGAATTTCATCATAGGTATATTTCTCATTCAATTAATTCAGTTCTCCCTTCGCGGTAAGGCAAAAATACATAAAACCACAAAATATTTTCATTAAAAATTGAAAGATATAGAAAAACATAAAACACCAAGTACAGTTAAAAGAATTAAACAAAAACAATTTTTACAATTAAAATTACAGTTTCTACACAAAAACGAGCAATTCGGCCAGCAGGCATGAAGGCAGATTTTTCGGGGCACAAAACTAAAATTTTCCTTTTGGTGCCACTCGGCAAAAAGACACTAAAGTTGCAGAAAGAATTAATTCACTATTCTGCTAAGTTTCAAATGTAAACAAATATGGATGCTATGGTAAAAAATCAGACTTAGCTGCAGTTAAACAACTTTTGAATTGTTCGTAATTGTTCACATATTGTACGCAGATTAAGTAAAGGCATAAAAGCCATAACCAGAAGATAAGAACAACATAATTCAGTCACTTTTAAAGCAAAAAATGCACAATTGATCAACATGTATGAACAAAAAACTGAGCTCGCTAAGTGGGTATATTTACATATATATATATGCACGTTTGGTGCAGCTGATTGCAACCAAATAGGGAGGTACACAACTACATGCTATGGCAGTGCTCTATACAAAATTTCAACGTTCTGAGGCTATTCGTTTTTCGGTTACGAGAGATACATACGTACGTACGTACTGACGACACAAAAAAATCCCTTCTGAATCCATTTTAAATCAGTTTTATAATTCAGTTGGGGAAAAAGAGTGCTATTTATATTCTGTATTATTATATAACGATGTGTTTGCATACATATGTCGCGCAAAAACGTCGTTAAATTGCATTCGATAGCGGTCAAAATGGATAATTTCGTTGAAATATAGTACCGGGAAATTTTCGTGATTACAATACTTCCTTTACTTCGTGCAAGGAAGTAGAAACCAAGTATATGTTGCTTACAAGAAAGAATGCTAAAACTAGTAAATATATATCTCTCTAACACAAAGGAAACTCAGTTGCAATACAAAGTTGAACGAAGGTATTGAAATTCGTTTCTAGCGTTTGTGTTTTCCGCGCTTAATAGCTTAGTTTATTTTAATTATTTTTCGTTAAGTTTAGGAGAAACAGACCAGTTTATAGTTACGTATTAAATTGCTGTCAATGCGATATTTGTTCATGGTAACTCATCTAAACATAATGCTTCTTTTACCGAATTTAGTCTTTTAACGACTAAAAAATTGTCCAATTAGAGTATGTATTCAAAATTATTCTAGTATACATTAGTTTGTAAAAATTGATTGCAGAATAAAAACAGGTATTTGAAAGTAGGTCCTTGCTTTAAGGTCAAAATGGCGTTAAAAATTGGCGATATCCATTTTGAGAGAGAGAATTTCAATGAAATGTTTCCAAAACGACAGGGAGGTTTATCTATTTATTTTTAACTAGTAGTTCATTTCAAGTTGCAAAGCCTTTGCTGTTACTTTTCTTTTCAGCCGGACTTTCCATGCCAGAATATAAATGAGATAGCAAGAGTTTATTCAGATTAATGTAGAATGAAGTGTTATTTAAGGAAGAATTTTGGAAGTCAGTTTTAGAACGCGTCTGCCTATTCCAGGTCAAGTTGTGCTGTGATTATTAGCAACTTGCGTTAGCGTGTTCTCGCCTTTAGGTTTGTCTTACCAGTTGCTGCAGACCAAGGTGTAGTAGGCTAGCCTACTACACCTTGAAATTATTATTATGTATTTCTGTTAAGCCAGAACTGTTGGCTTCCTGTAATCCAAGTTGGGTCGTCGTTTGTTTAATTTTATACTCGAATAAAAGAGTCTTACAAATTCTTCTTCTGGTCACTGTTCAGCTTCACAAACGCTAGAAGATAATTCTGCAACAGTCTTTTTAAAAGTTTATGTTTCCAAAGATGTTCCACTGACTTTATACTACCAATATTCGATTGCTTTTCTCAGGCGGTCGTCTGACGCACCAGCAGCGGAAGGGTAAAATCGCTGAACACTGCTACTTCCGACCTGACTTCAATTCAAGGCAAAACGGGGTAGCACCATGGACGTTGTCGTGGTTTTCCTCATGTGTAACGTGCATACGAGCCAGTTTCCCTTAGAAAATCTTTCACAAAGGCATCCCTTAGGCAGACAGCCGTAGTGTGCTATGCGATAATCAACTAAAGTGAAACTTGGTTGTCATCCCATCTCAGTCAGAAGCGGCACAATGCCTAATTACCTACGTTCCTATGGCATCGGTTTCTAAATGTATAAGGTACTTTCTCCCTCTTTTCTGAATACTTTCGTGGTGTAACTGGAACTATATTCGACGCGTATTGGAGAGGTTCAGGGTTCGAGTCCCGGCGAGGGCACTTCTAATTTTCATATCTCCAGCTAAAAAAAAAAAAAAAAAAGAACCTAATGACTCTGCAGTGAGGTCCGAGCTAAAAAGTGGTGAACAATAATTCGTTTTCACAACGATTTGGCGAGACTGAGTCCCCTCATCCCAAGTGCGCTTTGTAAAGAGAAGTCGCTACACACACAAACACACACACAAGAAAAAAAATTACACATCTCCACCGGGCCGATTGACGAAATTCAAATTACATTTTCATGTATGGAAACCGCGACTTACGATATGTATCAGATTTATATATAGCATTGTTCTAACACACGTATTTTGACACAAAATCAGATTTTTTTTCTGAAATGAAATACCATTTTTCCCCCATATTTGGATTCTGCGACTCAAATTATGTCTAAATATTAAATTTTGTAAACTTTCGTGCGAAATACACGGAGAAATTCAAAGATTTAACTTGGCGCATTTTTTTCCCTTTACGCCCAGATTAATTCATTTGGCGAACATCTTAATTTACAACAATCCTTTTTCCATTCCTTTCTTTCATTGTAGACGAGCGGAAAAAAAGTCATCTTTCATGCTCTCAAATAATTTTAACAAAGTGCGTAAACCACATTTGGCGTTATTATCGCTTATAACAAATATGCCAAATTTCAAAACGCGCCAATATGTAAATTCAAGTATATCTTAGAAAATTTTGAATAAAAAATTTAAATTTTTTGCAGGTGTGCGTAGAAGTACATCTACTTTAAGATGATGTTAAAAATTTTATATGTTATGATTGAAAAATTTAAAAAAATGTATAAAAATTATTTAAAAATACAAATTTTACAAATAAACCATAAAAAATAGGGCAAGTTTTATTTGGAATAAACCTAAATTTCGAAATGTGAAAGGAAGAATCATTTAAATTTAATAAAAGAAAATGATATTAACAAATATGTACCAAATTCGATTAACATGGAGGAGCTAAACTTTTGAGAACTAATGCTTTAAAAACTACTCGTACCATTTTTACAAAATTTGGGCAGTTTGACATAATTTGAGTCGTGGAATTGAAAAAGAAGGCATGACATTTCAGAAAAAGTTCGATTTTGTGTCAAAATACCTATATTAGATCAATGCTATATATATACGTCTAATGTGAATCCTAAATCGCGCTTTCGAGACATGAAAAATGCAATTTGAATTTCGTCAATTGGCCCAGTAGAACTAGAAATGTACAACTCTACCCTACTTTTTTTTTTTTTTCTTCGTGCTTTCTGCATGCCTTCGTGGTGTAACTGGAAGCATATTCGAGAGGTCCAGGGTTCGAGTCCGTTCAAGGGCACTACACAATTTTCAGGTCTTCTACTTAAAAAATACCTAATGACTCTACAGGTTCTCATATCAAAAATTATCAAGGAAGGTGTATTGTTAAATTGCTGTATTAAGACAGACGTGTATGAGACAGATTTTCTTTAACAGCGGGATTTCTACATAGATGTCATCGATGAAGATTTCATGTGGTAGTATCTGTATGCAAAAGTTTCATGATGGAGTAATGAATATAAGTGATTAATAATGTAAGTACCCCAACAAAACATGCCTCAAGACCAATATCATCGTAATATGTATGGAAGCGTACTTACTTTGATTTATTTTTTGAACTTGAATCATTCTCTATGATCAAATGTCTATGATGTACTTGGATATGCATATTTTTTTCGAAATATTCCACTGCACACGTATCTAATACATACCACTAAATGCTGTAAAAACGAGCAGTAATTTGTAACTTGGTTTGGAAGTTGTAAATTCAATACTTATCGAAGGAACTACCCAATGGATGCAAGAATAAAAAGGGAAAAAAGGTTTAGTTAATCAATTCCTTACCGTTAATTCTCAAGATAATTGATTATGGTCCAAATGGGGAAAAAGTGCACAAAAACGATAATAGATTCAATCCTAACCTAATGAGGCTTTTCCTGTGAACACATGCAAAAGTTTTAAACTATTCCTCCATCCATTTCAAATAGTTTTTCCCTTCGCTCCTTTTTTTTTTTCACTTTATTCTTTGTTTACTCTCAAAAACGGCAATCACAACAGCTCTCTTTGCAATCGCTTTTACTTAACAGCCATTCCTGACAAGAAAGAAATTTCTTGTTAGATTTAGCTTGCAATAGAATAGGTTCATAACTAAGCTGAAGCAGCAAAGATTTTTTCCCCCTTTTTTTACAGAATGCCAAATTATTTTCTAAATTACTTAAACAGAATTAAGTTTTTTGAAGCGATCAATCATTGCATAATAGTAAACACAGAAGGAAAGGTTTATAAATCGGGTCTTAGTTTCGAGTTTCTTTCTGGAAGTAAATTTTCATTGGCAGGCAAATGCTTTTTTTTTTATATATATATATAACCAAGCAGAGTTTTTAAATTCGACAAAAACGTGCTATTGAGACAGAAGTGTTAGAAAGACAAATGCAGCTGCCAGCTGATTGGTTTCAAATTTGTAATAGGGGAAGGTTGCTATCAATGAGCCCCTTTTACAAAATGGTCCTTAAAATCGTCAAATTTGTTAATTTTACAGTTTTATACATGTTACAAAATGGTCCTTAAAATTGTCAGTTTTACAGTTTTATACACGTTAATGTAAATATTACTTTCCATACTACACATATCTAGAAAACAAAGTTATAATTATGAAATGTTTGGTAAATATTAGAAAATTAAAATTGGTTCCACTGGCAATGAAGGAAACCGGTCGCCTTCATTGAGCTAGGAAGTTTCTATGCCGGTGGTTATTTTCTTTTTATTACAATATCTTCTTTGTACGAGTCAATAAAATGTCTGAAACTATTTCGGCCATGTTTCGGAAACATAAAATGCTGATTAGAAACTAATACAGACAACTGCAAATACATTGAAGCATATTGATAGCTGCGTATTATTCACAAGGAATCAGGAGTTGGATTTTAGTATAGTCTTTCTAATCATAAAATAAACCTAATGTGAGAATCTATGAAATACCACTAAATTTTATTTTCAACAAATAGTTTAATTAAAATGAGAATTTGAATGTGATTTACAATTAAGCTAGTATTAAAAACAGTAACTTGAAAACTTTTAAATAGCATAAAGTAATTATTAAGCCTACTATTACTATTAAGCTATAAATCTTACACAAATTACTGCATCAATAATTCGTTCTTGATGAGTTCAGTTGCATTTTTCGCAATAATATACCCTTTCTGACACTCGCACACTTCTTATGAACCCACACTTTGTACGATTGGCGTAGTCTTCACAATAGATAGCCGCTACTGATTTGGTCGACTCTAATCGCCTCTTCAGTGTTTCATTTCGCTGTTCGTGTTGCCTTACTTTAACTTGCTTGGGCTTTCAGATGCAACTGAGTCTGATAACATGGCATTCACAACTACGACTGGATAATCCATGGTTCGAATCATAGCAAGAATACAGCTGACTTTTCACGTTTCTTGTATCGGAAAATCTAATGGTTTCTTGCAAAGGCAGAATTTAGTTTTCAAACATTTTCGTTTCCAAATCTAATATCTCCGTAACGAATGCAAATAAGCTTTTATAGTTATCTTTAAATATAGATCACAGCAATAAATTTCCTCTATAGTAACGAGAAAAATTTCCTAAAGATTACTTGTCAATACTTAACAAGGAAAATATCATTCCTCATATTTCCAGCCTGGAAGATTTCTAACAGAATTATTTTCAAATTAGTTGCGTATTTCCGACGACGCTGAAGGTGTCTCATTATAAACTGAACCCAAAGCAAGTGAATAAACACATGAACTGTAAGACGGTATTATATAAGGTCGCTAAAGATAATCAAAACTGAACATGTAAGACTTCATTGCTTTGGGTTCGTTTTGTCTGGTCCTACGCGATAAAGTAATTCAGTTTAAAAGCTGTTCTAACGAGAGAAGCACCATGGTAAAATTGGTAAAATTTTAGTTTATTATACTCGTTCTATTTCAAGCGATTTATCAATCAGAAGACCCTGTTTAGTGAACGTAAGCACTTATTGAAATTTTAATAAATGCTGTCTCCGATATGTTGTTGTATGTCATTCTGTGTAGGTTTTCTGCGTCTGAAAATTATCAGTTAATTCCTATACTGGAAGTTTAATTTAATGGTACGAAATATTTTGTTTTTTCAATAAATACTTAATAAGCGGAACATCAAGTTTTATTCTGTAGTTAAAGAAAAATATATTTAATATTTTGTATGCTTCATTAAAGTTGCCAATAAAAAGATTCATAAAAAATAAATGTTTGAGTTATTATAAAGTACCACGTTTATCTCTGACTAGCAGTGGATAAGAATAATTCAGGGACAGGCGGGGAAGCTTAATTTCAAATGTAAATTTATTACATCAAACAATTAATACGTTTAGTTAAGTTCTTTTCAATTACGTACGTGTTACAGTAAAACCAGTGAAGATTTCCACATTAAGGAACATGGTTATTAGGGATGTTCAGTACCATTGTTTATTTATGTTTGTAGAGTCATCAGACGTTTTTCGAAAAATTATGCAATGCTCTCGCCGGGATTCGAACACACGACCTCCCGATTGTCAATTGGACGTATTATCCAGTTACACCACGAAGGTAAGCAGAACGGAGGGAAAAATATCTCACATACTCCCCCCATGTAAAGGGGGCCCGGGGATGAAGGGATCCAGTCACCAAATACTGGTGGTGATGAATTATTGCCAACCATCTTAGACTTTTTTCGATTTAGCCATTTAGACTTCTTTCGATGCCAGAAAATTAAAGAGATCCTCAGTGCCTTCGCCGGAATTCGAGCACCAGATCACTGAATCACCAGCCGGACGTGCTATCCAGTTACATCACGAAAGTATGAGGAAAGGAGGGAGGAAATACCTTATGCTCTCGTAAAGAAATACAGTCCACTTTTATGAAAGGTCTTGACAATGGTTTCATGCATTTGTTACCGAAATATATACTGTGTTCGTACAATTATTCATGTGCTTTTAGCAGCGTCTCACCAGAATGCAAATTAATTAATATACATAACTGAGTTCAAAACAAAGCTTTTTGTAGCCATCGCTGACAACTCAGTCTGCAACTTCTGCGTAACCGGCCTTAGCTTCGTTAGCCGTAGT
Organism: Stegodyphus mimosarum; assembly: GCA_000611955.2. Classification (NCBI taxonomy): domain Eukaryota; kingdom Metazoa; phylum Arthropoda; class Arachnida; order Araneae; family Eresidae; genus Stegodyphus; species Stegodyphus mimosarum. The sequence goes on along the minus strand of KK117111.1, from coordinate 74,286 downwards.
TGTTTCCTGAAAATACTGAGACCTGATCCAAAGCTTACTTGAGTATCTATTTCTTTGTATTTAATATATTGACTTTACTCGAACATTTATTCTGCCGAAATTATATTCTGTATATTAAGTTTTGAATAACCTTGATAAAACGGTTTATTTTAAAATTTAATTTCAGTTTGTATTTGCTGTACTCTATTACTGAGTTATTATTTACTGTAAGACGAAACGACAAGTCATCTCTGTGTCTTTATGGTTCTAGAAATTAACACTTTAAAATAGTATAACAAGTATAAAACTCTATATAAATATAAGTCTATACATATAAGTCTTCACGTTTCTAGAAGTTAACAGTTTAAAAGGCTATAACAAGTATATAAGTCTAAATAAAGATACGTCTATGCATATAAATCTTTACAGTTCTAGAAGTTAACAGTTTAAAAGGATATAACAAGTACATAAGCCTATACATATAAGTCTTTACAGTTCTAGAAGTTAACTGTTTAAAAGGATGTAACAAGTATATAAGTCTATATAAAGATAAGTCTATACATATAAGTCTTTCCTGTTCTAGACGTTAACAGTTTAAAAGGATATAACAAGTCTATATAAAAATAAGTCTACACATATAAGTCTTTGCAGTTCTAGAAGTTAACAGTTTAAAAGGCTATAACAAGTATATAAGTCTAAATAAAGATACGTCTATGCATATAAATCTTTACAGTTCTAGAAGTTAACAGTTTAAAAGGATATAACAAGTACATAAGCCTATACATATAAGTCTTTACAGTTCTAGAAGTTAACTGTTTAAAAGGATGTAACAAGTATATAAGTCTATATAAAGATAAGTCTATACATATAAGTCTTTCCTGTTCTAGACGTTAACAGTTTAAAAGGATATAACAAGTCTATATAAAAATAAGTCTACCCATATAAGTCTTTGCAGTTCTAGAAGTTCTAGAAGTTTAAAATTGTATACAGTTATTAATGCTGCAGATCTGAAAGAAATATTTGTCCTGATTGTGGGAAAAATCTTGCTCCATTTTGCTCAGAGAAATTATTAAATTTCCCAGATATATATTACTTTTCTAAATTTAAAAATGATCCATAATTTTTTTTTTCATATGATTTTATTTCAGCTCCCTTTTTTTCCCGAGTAAAACACAGCTGGAATAAATTAGAAATTCTTTCACAAACAAGCCCTTTTCCTGGAACACTCGAATTCCGTATATCTGTAAAGCACAAATAATCGATTTTTCATCGCTATCACCGCTATCACCATATGGAGCGGCATTAAGAAAACTTATGTCAACTTTAATTGTAAAATTCGTAAATATTTACAGAATGTTGTACATTTTCTAAGACATATCCTGAAAGTGGGTACAACACTGAAATGCGGAAAGCTTCCACATAATTCACGGCATCCGTTCCCTTTGAGTTAACTTTAATATCATTAAGCGAACGTAAATATTAAATGAATTGTAACTGTGTTTGTGAAAACAGTCTAAGATATTTAATCGTTTAACATCTGTATTTGATAAATATTACGATTAAAGTAATAGCCTAGCTGATAAACTAAGCAAAATAACCTTTCTAGAGACACAGTTTACATAATATAATATTATCCACGAATTTCAAATTACATCAAATTAGAAAATAATGGTTAAATCTAATACAGGATGTTAATTCACTTAATTAAATTTACCAATTACTACACAATCTGCCTCAAATCAATAACTCTTTACAGAAGTGAAGAAAAGTGGTTGAAATTTTATAACTGAAACATTACAGAATAATTCATTTATGTATTGCAGCCAAGTTATGATGCAGAACTCCAGTTATTCGAATTTTAGATTACCAGGGGTAGAAACCCAGATAACAGGGTAATATTTTCCTTTTTCAAATAAAAATTATTTTAAAATTTACTTCCATGGTTTTAATATTACATGGTATAAGGTATTTCTCCCCCCTTCTTAGCATGCTTTCGTGGTGTAGTGGTCAGCACATTCGGCGTGTATTCTAGAGGTCCACGGCTCGAATCCCGGCGAGGGCATTGCTCATTTTTCATGTCTCCTGCTTCAAAATAACCTAATGCCAAAACAATGGCGCCCGAACTAAAAAGGTGGTGGACGATGATTCTCGACTACCAAAATTTGGCTATTGGGTCTCCTAATACCCAATCTCCCTTTAAAAGACGAAGTACGTAAGGTATTTCTCCCACCTTCTTAGCATGCCTTCGTGGTGCAGTGGTCAGCACTCTCGGCGCGTATTCGAGAGGCCCGTGGTTCGAGTCCCGGCTAGCGCATTGCTCATTTTTCTAATCTTCTGCTTTAAAAAAATACCTAATGTTTCTACAATGGATTTAAATCAGATAAAAAGACAACAAAATAAATAGATTGCACATTTTGTTAGAAGCTATTAAAATAATTTTTATTTTTATGTACTACACCTAGACTAGTTTACAATTTTCAGCAAAAGTGTATCTTTTAACATTAATGGAAAACGAATTATATATTGTATGTAGGCGTATCGTGTGTTGCTTATCTTGTAAGCACCCCTACTGGATACATGCTTACATTAAAATGGTAGGCAATAGAGCCGTCGAAAATATAAGTTAAATCGGAACCACCAATTGCTGTACTAGAAGCATTGTAGTGTAATTGGCAAATTTACAGTTCGAAAAAGAAACTATGTAGTTAATCATAGACAAATGGCGGGAAATTAAAAGCAAAGCAGTACAGCTTATAGAGTATGAAAGTTTTCCCAAAACGTTTTGACCAAAGATTCTCTGGTATTGCTTTGGCTTCAAGGCTGAGGAGTTATGCATCTGGGAAGATGACTGATATTTCAGACCTCTATGATTATGACTGCATCCATATTTTAAGATAACTCATTACAACAAGTCAGCATCGAACCTGGATAGAATGCTATTTCTCTCTTCATGTATTATTTATAGAATTTTACCTAATTTTTTATTATTAGCCCCAAGGGGCCATTTGCCCTGAAGCACTATTAATTTCATTTTGGCATTTTGCGTTGGTTCACTATAAATGTCAGTTCATTTTTCAAATTGTTGCCGCCAAATATTAGAGCCCTGTAATATATTTAAAGAAATTAAATAATGAAGAATCTGCATAAATGTATGTATATTTCTCCAAATGTGATAAGACAACGGTACCTACAGCCATCAAATTTTGAATGACGTAATCCTACTGCGAATATGGGCATCTGGAAGCCCAAATTTGGAATTTGTCCTATTATCTATTTCATATTTTGTAAAACTTTAACGAATTTTTCATTAAGAAACTCAAGGATTTCAAAGCGAACAATGGCAACGTTATACAGAAAAAAAAAAAATATCTCCATCGCGCAAGACTTTCGGAAATTCTAAAGATATGCTCATTTTAAAATTCTACGATACTGCTGTTGAACAGAATTTTATGGTTTAAGTGCAAAGAACATGATATTTAATAAATAAAGGTAACCTACAAAACTTTTAAAAAAACGCCTCTTTCGGCGTAATGTAAAATCCGGAAGCTTTCAGATCTTCTTTTCTTTTTTTATTTTATCATTGTTTATCATTATTGTCACAGATATCTTTTCGCGTATAACAATATCTTTATTACACTTCCCAAGTAAGCGTGATAATGTATTCTTAAAGTCGATTAATCAATAGAAAGTATACGTGGCATGTTAATACTTATTAGGCTGTTATGCAACGTCAAAAAGAATGCAAAGCTTCTTTTCTTACCAGTATTAGAATATTTGCTTAATGCAAGAACATGTCTTTTTCCGCCCGTGACACTTAGCACTTAGTCAACAACCATTTAGCCAAAGAGACACATAGTCAACAACCATTTAGCAAGAGAGACACATAGTCAACAGCAGTTAACCAAGAGAACATTTAGCCGACATGTACATTTAGCTTCTCGAAATTACTGGAAGGCATATGAGGTTGGACACGATTATAATTACATATAGCGATCAATTACATTTATTCAGTTACAATAGTAAGTACAGTTATACATTGACTGGACGAAAATGTCGCCAAGTTTGGCGTGTTTTGGCTATTTCTTGCCAAATTTAGCGACAAAAATTAGTCGCTAAAACGATCATCAGCTTGGCGATTTCTCGCCAATTTAGCGAGATAGCCATTTACTAAATGTTAAATAGACTAGCCCTGTTACCTTACTTTTTCCGGTAGAGAATTGTTTCTTTTAAAAATGTTATGTTACATTACGCAAAAAATAATTTCATAGTTATGTTTATAATAAATAAATAAATAAATAAAATTTATAAAATAATTTCATATTAAATAAATAAATAAATAAAATTTATAAAATAATTTCATAGTTTTATAGTTTTCATAGTTAGTTCATTCTGATGCTTTTATTTTAGTTATTCGATGAAAGTTTCAAATTCCTTTTCCCAAAACAGTGATATTATTTGTTAGTTTACTACCGCAACATCTGTTTTGGCTTACTACAGAATTTTTTAAAATTCGCTGCAATTAGTTTCGCACCAACATAAATACTTCCATGTGAGCTATTCTACTCGGCTGATCTGATCCAGAATTCT
>KK117111.1:0-56343 GCA_000611955.2 Stegodyphus mimosarum | reverse complement strand
AACTGAAGTTTCAGATTTTACATTACGCCCAAAGGGGAGTTTTTTAACGTTTTGTGTGTTACCTTTATTTATTAAATATCACGTTCTTTGCACTTAAACCACAAAATTCAGTTCAACAGCAATATCGCAAAATAATTTTAAATTGAGCATATCTTTACAATTTTCGATACACAGCCTCATGCACTGGAGATAAAAATGTTTTTTTTTTTCTGTACAACGTTGCCAATGCTCGCTTTGAAATCGTTGAGTTTGTTAGTGAAAAATTCCCTAAAGTTTTACAAAATATGAAATCGATAATAAAACAAATTCCAAATTTCAAATTTGGACTTCCAGATGCCCATATTCGCAGTACAATTAAGTCATTCAAAATTCGATGGCTCTAGGTACCCTCGTTTTATCACAATGCGAGAAACATGCATATATTTGTGCACATTTTTCATTGTTTAATTTCTTTAAATATAATACAGGGCTGCAATATTTGGTGGCAACAATTTGAAAAGTGAACCGACATTTAATGTTTCCGACGCAAAATGCCGAAACTAAAACAATAGTCTTTCAGGGAGAAAGCCCCTTTGCACTAAAAATTAGAAATATTAATTAAAACCTCGGAAAAACGATAATTTTCGCTCTTATTTTTCTGAGTAGCAATAGTCTCGCAAGCTGGAGATGAAAATCTGCTTTATTTGGTAGGTCGTTGCCACTGCTCGCTTTCAAATCCTAGAGTTTGTTAATAAAACATTTCTTCTAAGTTTTACGATGAAAAAAAAATAGCATTGCCAAACATTAAATTCATTATTCTAGATTCCAAAAATTCGCGGGAAGCCATTTCGGCTATTCCCATCTTCGTACGACTTTAATCAGCCGAAGTATTAATTAAAAATTCTAAAAGCGCTTATTTTCGCACTCATTTTTCCGAGGGGCAACAGTATCGCCCGTTGGAGATTCGCTTACAAATCGTAGAGTTTGTTAATCAAAAATTTGCAAATTTTACAAAATCTATACATATAAAGAAGAATATCTGTTTTCTTTCACGTTATTAATTTCTGATCAATTATGATGCATTTTTTTCCAATCTTTAATCGACTAAAATTGAATATAGGTGAAATATTGGATGGAATTTGAGCTTTTACGACCATTTGATTAGAAAGAGGAAAATCATTAAAAACTGCGTGCCATTGTTCCTGATATAACGAGAGAGAATTAGTTTACTTTCTATCGAAATTTTTTATATGGGTTCCTTATCGCATTAGACTGAAAAATGTATGACTACGTATCGCATTTCTGCATCGTTATTAGAGAAGGATTACAGCGTATCGTTCTCTTGTTGTTAGATACATTGCTAACATCAATCTAGCTCAACTAACATTGGGTACTTCCGCTAGTACTGATTAAAACAGCCTATAGCAGCGTTTCTTAACGCTGCTATAGGCTGCTATAGGTGGAACACGTACTACTGATGGTATGCAAGAGCAAAATATGTGTTACGCAAAATATTTTTAAATACTAAATTCAAAATCTCTTGAAGAAAAAGAACAAATCATAGACACTTCCTATGATCGAACTAAAGATTTCAAAAATAACACTTGTTAACGTTTGGCTGAACCGAAAAAAAGAATTTAAAGGCATTTCAAATAAAGCTATTGAATTTTTATTACCTTTTTGCACAACCTATTCATGTAAACAAGTATTTTCTTCCATGTTATATTTGAGAAATAAATACAGAACAAAATTAAATGTGGATCCTAATTGACGGTTAGAACTATGTGAATATGACAAGACAGACATAAAGAAATTGATCGGATCCAAATTTCGCACTAAATTTTAGAATTAAGTTTTATAACTTAAATTTTGGTAGCAAAAATAGTAATTAGTTTTAATCTAACATTTTAATGCGCGTAAATTTAATATAAATAGCCAATAAGTTGTGGAAATGGCAAAATATTTTTTAATATTTCTCTTGGGAAATTGAAAAATAGTCATTGCAAAATGTATTAGTGATACTAAAGTTTTTCAATTTTTGTTTAGAGGGTAGGCGTTAGTCAAAAGTTTAAGAACCGCTGGCCTAGACTATCTTACATTTTTAACCTAATATTTCCTAAGTTAATCCTAATCTTAGTTCCTAATGCTTCCTAGGTTACCTGAGACTATTTCTAGTTCCCAATCTTTCCTAGACTCTATGTAAGACTATCTTTCATTTCTTCCGCAAGAAAAAGGACTAAGAATGCAACTAAGATCTTGCGTACAGGAGGCTTTATATAATGCTGGTATTCACATGATTATGCCTTTGCTTCAGTCATTATTGTATATATACCATATTTACCTTTTCACTATAATTTTTATATGCGTTAACTTTGCGACTGGTAGCAAATGCAATGCTTGTTTTGCTGGATCCGATTGAAGGAACTCTTATAGTCTAAATATTTAATTAATCGGAACAAAATACATATGTCACTACCATTCCGTAGCTTCTATCAAATTTGGAGAATGTATTCAAAAAAGCTTCACGATAATAAAGCGGAAATCTTTAATTTAAAAATTTTCACTTTCCGTAGAAAGTGTCACCTTTTTATTAACATCATGCTATTTCAAAGCATATATTAAAAACAACGCCATAGCCATATTGAAGAATCCTCAAACCCGGTGTCAATTTATATTAAAAGTGGCTTTCAAGAGGGAAATATTAAATCTAAATTGCACTGAAGGACTGTAGATAGCAGGATGGAAATAAAAATGGAATCTAGTTTTTTCTCTGAACGTCTTTCTTCGACTTTCTTAGATTGCATCTTTCGACCACAGGTGCCCATGGATAGTGTCAAATGTCGGGGAAAAAATTCCAACCGTCATTTTGCTCTCCCCCGCTGTCTTCCGCCTTTCCAGTGAGGGAGCTTCTGACACTTCGAAGAGCCAGTTTTAAGATGATGAATGCGGGAAAGTTTCTTATCTCTTTTTTTTTTTTTTTAATCCTGCCTTTTTCGGTCCTTATAGATGATGAAAATTTAGGTCACTGGAATCACATGACACTTTGTTTGTGAATGAGAATCTTCTTCTACTCTGCTTATTTAGCCAGAGAAAGGATAACTAAATCTGTTTTAGTATTTGCGGTGTAGTATTGAAAGTAACTTGTTATTACGATGAAAGACAAGAAATAGAAATATCACCTAATTACATTTTTGAGACGCTAATAGGTCTTTATTCTCGTGAAACGTTCAGAGTTCACGTAAATTTGCTTTACTTGAAAGCGTTACGTTCGAAACGTGATCAATTTAGATCAATAAATCTATCTAGTTTACGTATGTCTAAATTATCATTACTAATTAGTCTAAATTATCTGGTAGCTTTTTCCAGGCTTTTCACAGTTCATCCCATTAATGCTTAATTTTCACGAAAATTATTATTTTTGTTAAAAATAAAAACAACGCTTTACAGGCACCTTATATTCATTAATCCCTTAATTCCTTCTCCATCGACATTTATCTAACCTCACTGCCGTTCCTGTCTCTCTGACTGCCTGTCGTTATATTTTGCCGGCTGTCCAGCCCTTATAATGGTTAATGACGCTCACTACCGTACCGCTGGCCCCGGGTTCGAATCCCGGAGAACTTTCTGATGTTTGTAAGCGTACTGTGTTTGTAAAGATGTCAGAAAGGAGATACTCAAAATAAAAGGCGAACCGGAAGTCCTCTCGAGAGGTTGTGGTAGGGGATCAGGGATGGAAGCAACTAAGATGACGCGGATTCAGATATCACCTTAAGTAGACTCTCACTCAACTTATTCATCTCCTTTGCTTGCTAAACGATACTTTTCCGCATCATTTGGCAAGACTTCGTATAAATTAGTCGAATAACTACCAGGCAAAGAATGATGACTGAGACTACAGAAACGAAGAACTAAGTGAATAATTGCTTTTAGATAAGACCACAGGCAACCTGCTTTGCTTGCCGCACCCTCCAAAGAAGTGGCATAACGCAGAGCAGACAGCTTCTGCGGAGAGGACATTACGTTGTGAGGCTGTTAAATAAAATAGCTTGAGAGTCAGCATTCCTTCTTCATCAGTGTAACGGTAACGGTGTTCTCCTTCAAAATTGGAGCGAAACTGCGCTGTTAGTAAAGCGAGACTATGCCTGTATGACCAACAGTGAAATTCTAATGTTTCGCCCATTTCTACCTATACATGTCCTTAAATTTCATTTTAATTTCTACTGCACTCTGTTCTTTATATTTCCTGCATTGAATGTTCTTTATGTTTTTTTACATTTCTTAGATTCCTCCTTCCTTCCTTTAGATAAATATATCTAAAAAAATACATAGCGATAACACATCAATTTTTTTACGAGTCTGTTTATTGTACGGCCTAATTAAATCAATAGAGTGTAAACTAGTGTTCGAATTTTGTGTATTAGATAATTCAACACAGACAGCTTGATATTTCAGGATAATTACGGATGTTTGAATTTATTCATGCAAATAATATGGGAGTAGAATAGCGTAAGGGCTTTTACGAAGCACTGCCAGCAGTTCGACTGGAGAAAATATAAGAACGAAATTAAGCAAGATAAGTAAATCACACGTAAGGACAATTTCAATTCTCATTTTTATGGCTTTCAGGGGATGAAGAGTGAACTTTCAGTCCTAAAATGACGAATGACCAATAGCCCCCTAAAACTCATTATTTAATTCTAGTCACATACTTGAAATTAAATTAACATGTAGAGACATTAGATATTTTTTTAAAGCAGGACAGATTAAAAATGATGAATGCCCTCGTTGAGACTCGAACCTCGGACCTCTCGAATACGCGCCGAGTGTGCTGACCACTACACCATGACGACTACACCAAGACATGCCAATAAGGCGGGAGAAATACCTTATATACTCTCCCTTTTAAAGGGCGACTGTGGATTAGGGGACTCAGTCGCCGAATTCTGGTGGTGGAGAAACATCATCCACCACCCTTTTAGTTCGGGCGCCACTGTAGAAACATTAGGTATTTTTTTAAAGCAGAAGAGATGAAAAAGGAACAATGCCCCCGTCGAGACTCGAACCTCGGACCTATCGAATATGCGCCGAGTGTGCTGACCATCAAACCACGAAGGCATCCTAATAAAGTTGGAGAAATACCTTATAAACATAAATGCAGGGTAAAATAACTAATTTAAGTCTTTTTTTCATAGCTCATTTTATGTACAAAATAGCGTAATTCAACATTTGTTCCACAAACTTTCATGAAACAATACAAAAGTTCACACAATAATGAGTAGAACGTCAGTTTTTTTTTCTTTTAATAATAATCAGTAAGTAGAGAGATAATATTTGGTTAGAACTTAATTAAATTTTATTATCGTTTATCCTCATTTGTGAAAAGAAGTTACCGTATCTAAAATTTGAAAATTTGATTCAAAATTCATCATAAGTTTTATAAAACCGTTATTGTCTCTTTGTTACTGACAGTTACAGTTAATAAACGTTTATTTACAGTTCGTCATTCTAATGAACTGAATTTTGTCTGCCTTGAAAATGTTTCATTTTACGATGCAGAAACAGTCATTTATATTGACGTTCTTTAATTGTGAAATAACAAGATCTGCGAAGGTTATATTGCTAATTTTATTGTGCAGCACATTTGCGATTACAAATTTACACAACGAAAAATTTTATAATGATTTTTATAGTAGTTAATAAAACAAGTTTTTCCCCTTCTTTCTAGGTAACACTATTACACATTTTGCAGCACATGGCCTGACATTCTAAGAATATAGCTCTCAGATAATGGTTTTAGACGATTATTTTCATTTTTCATTTGCTCAAGAGGTCAACGGGTGATAAATTTTACATACAAGTAGATATGGTCCTGGGTGCAGAAGTGTTTTATGAATTGTTACGATCGGGATAATTACAGGGAGAAGATTCAAATCTTATTTTTCAAAACACTGTGTTTGAGTTTTTGGTTTCCGGGGGCACATCATCCGTAAAAGATAACAGAGTTCACTGTGGAATCGTTAAAGAGGAGAATGATTTAGATCAACCTCTTAAGAGGTTCTGGGAAATAGAGAATGTTGAAATAGCCATTCTAAAATATAAAGAAACAGCAATATATGAAGACCATTATATGCAAACCCAAAAGTGGAATGAAGAAAGAAGATACATTGTAGTAATTCTGCTAAAGGCGGACCCTATTTGCTTACGAAATTCAAAAGATTTTTTCCTTGGAAGGTTAAATTCGCTATGAGAAAGATTAGTGAAACACCCTGAATATTTAAGTATGTATCAGGATTTTTAAAGGAGTATGAACAGCATAGACATATGACAGAGGTTAAGGAGAAATACGAGCCTAGGTTAGTGTACTAGGGTGTAGAATGTTTAGCCGTCGCCATTTCATAGTGGCCGTTTCGCCATCGGGACTATATGCCACATAATGGAATATATTGCCCTCAAAAACCAACAGCTAAATTGAGAACTGTGTTTAATGCATCATGTCTAAAATCAAATGGAATTTCGCTTAATTCTTTACAGCGTAATGGAGGGGTTATTCAAGATGTTCTCTTTTAAATCATGCTTCAATTCCGAAAGGATTCATTGGCATTTAATGCAAAAATTAGAAAAATCTACTGAATACTGAAATAAACCTTGAACAAGGATGCTTGCAGCGAATCCTGTGGAGAAAAGAAAGTGATGCGCCTGTGAAAATCTACGAACTTAATACTGTGACCTACGGTACAGTTAGTGCTCCATGCTTACCTATGAGAACCCTTAAGCAATTGTCGATTGATCCAAGGTTTGCATTAGTCTCACTTAAAAGTTTTTTTATGGACGATGACCTTATTAGAGCTGAATCTTTAAGCGCAGCAAAGCAGCTGCAGTCTCATTTTGTAAGGTTTTAGTTAAACTAACCAAGTTTTATTTTAATTTAAATCTTTCTATCTCCTCTCTTTTTCAACTTCCCGTCAGAAGAAGCGCGCGTTTTCAACTTATGCTAATTTTAAAGTACAGCCAAGTACTATTTAAACCAGAGGTAGAAACCTCTCGGTGTGAGAGAGCTTTAGTCTCAGATCACGGTCAGTCTGCTCGACGTTCGCCTGACCAGCTAGCAGCTAAATTTATAAGCCATAGTGCTTACTACGTGATTGCATATTGAAACAAATTGAAGTGCGCTAGTATTAGTATATCTTGCTACGCACCCTTTTAGTAAGAGGCCAAACTCCGCGATTTGCTCTGCGAAGCAAAGTTGAATTACATTTCTATTTTAGGTTTAGTTAAATTTATTTGATTTGTTAAGTTCGACTTAAGTGTGGTCTTCTACTTCTGTATCCCTCCCGAGTTGGGAAGTGTGTAAATAATAGTGATTTAATAAAAGATGATTTCAAATCCCTTTCACGTGCAGTTATTCTCCAGCACAGCATTTACACCAGAACAAAGCCTACATTTTATCAGCTCACTGTTCCAGTTCAGGACTTGAGACTTGAGGATAAGGACCCTATTACAGACTTTACCATGTTTCCTAAGGCTATGCACAGAACACTCAGTCCTGATAATTTAACTGCCATTCTAAACACCGCAGGAATGACACTACACAAGTGGGGTAATAATCATGCTCAATCTGCGGAAGATAATCACACCGATCTTTTTCCTAATGAAGAAGAATCCATAGCACTTGGAGTGTCCTGGAAGCCTAGGATAGACTGTTTCAGTTTTAGAGTGAAACTCTAGAATGATATACTTATTACAAAAACGACAACATTGTCCTTAATTGTAAGACTGTTCGCCCCGATTGGATTAGTAGGACCAGTCATAAGTAAAGCCAAAATATTCCTCCAACGGTTGTGGTTATTAAAGCGGAATAGGGATGAACCTCTGCCGAAAGAAGGAAGCTGATGAATGGAAGAAATTCTCTACCGAATTGGAAGTGATAAGAAAAATAGAAACTAAAAAGTTTATTCTTATTGCAGAAGTAGACAAGGTGAAACTTGATGTATTATCCGATGCCTCTGTAGCAGCATACGGAGCAGCCATATACTGCAACTCCCGTTTGAGAGATGAAAAGTTTAGACAAGGAGCCTTGCCTGTAAAATGAATCACTATTTCGGGAGTAGAGCTGTGTACGGCAGTCTTGCTTGCAAGGTTAATAGTGGGTAGAGTTATATCTACATTATAGATCCCTGTGAACAAGATGTATCTCTGGAGAGTGACTCTGATTGTAGTTTCGGGGTTACAAAGGGAGCCTTACCATTTGAAGGCTTTTGTTGCAAATCGAGTGGCAACAATTCAAGCGTGGACTAATGTCATCAGTAGCGTCATGTGTCATCAAATGAGAACCCGAGTGATATTATATCCGAAGTCTGGATCTAAGTAAACTTTTACAAAATGATATGTGGTGGGAAGGCCCTCTGTTCCTGGGAAAAAACGAGTATTTAAATAAAAAGATTCCGGTGACATTCAATGTGAAAGACTTTCCAGATCTCTAGTGATTCAGATATTTCTCTTAATGTGAAAGCTAATCCTTTATTGAAGAATGTTTAAATTTATGTAATAGTTAGACGAAAATTATTCGTGTTTTAGGTTCTATTTTTAGGTTTGTTAACAACTGCAAAGGAAAGAATAACGTTTGTGGCCCTCTGCAGAGCTCAGAAATAAAATTAGCCGAACTTACACTCATGATACGAAACAGTGAGTTTGAAAAAGAAATCTCAAGGCTTCAAAACGAGGGTAAAGTACCCCCAGATCGTAAGGTAAGAAATAAGGTCTCCATTTTTAGACAAATACTGAATTTTACGTGTTGAAGGCAGATCAGCTAATTGTAAATTGAATTTTGACAGAAAAGTTTCAATAATCTTACCAGAAAATCACAAGTTGACTAAATTAATTTTTTTGATGCATGCATATTGGCCCTCAATGCTTACTATCTCTTGTTATACAAGGATTTTGGCTCTTAACTGGGCGCAACATTCACAGAACAAAAGTACATGTGTATGTGGTATGCTTCCAAGCAATACCAGTGTCCAGTGAACAACTTATGGGTAAACTCCCTTAAGGAAGAGTCGGTCCGAATTTTGTGTTCAATTGTGTCGGAGTTGAGTTTTTGGAGCTTAGTTTTTAAAATACCTACATCAGAGAAAAGGTATCCTTAAGTGTGCATTTTCGTTTGTTTTGTTACCAAGGCTTGTCACCTCGAGCTGGCAACGAACCTTTCTAGTCAAGCATTTATTGCAACCTTTAAACGTTTTTCCAGTAAAAGAGGCAAGTGTGCATACATATTTGCAGATAATGCAACTAATTATGTTGGCAGTAACGCATAGTTAATTCAACTGAATAGACTAGTCAGCAAACCAGATGACTAATTAGTCAAAAACTTCTCAAGTAAGAGTATTGGTTAGTCTTTCATCCCGCCCAAGAGCTCCCAATCATGGAGGTCTTTGGGAGGCAGGTGTGAAGCCTGTTAAGTTTCATTTGAAACGCGTAGTAGGCAAATTGGGATATTGTTCGGAGAACAGCCTTGGTTGCGCCAACTTGGCTTCTTTAAGGGTATGGGCGACATTTCATCATGCCAACGGAAGTAAATACTACAGATAATCAAATACTGCAGAATAAATACTACAATAATCAATATTACAGTAATAAATACTGATAATAAATACTACAGATAATCCCTTAGCAAGGGAAAAGTATTACTGCTGTCTACCTAGAGCAAGTACGTCATCGAATGACAACCATTGCCTACCATACCACAATAAGCTGTTTCTCCCTTTTTGGCGTCAAGGCTGTTCTCCGAACAATATCTGGCAAATTGAAACTAACCTATGAAGAATTCCTTATAGTAATTGCTCGAGTTGAGGGGATCTTGAATTCTCTGCCTTTGCATCCTTTATCGTCAGAGGACTTTGGCACCAGCCCATTTTCTTACAGGCAGACCTATCACTGTTATTGCAGAACCTAACATTCTAAAATTTAATGATAACAGATTAAAGAGCTGGAAAAATTTACTAAAATTGTGCAAAAAATATGGAAGTACTCGAAGAATAGTTGTTTGAATGCAATGCAAGGAACAACTAAGTGATTCTTTGAAAAAGGAAATATAAAAATCGGAATTATGTTAATTGTAAAGACTGATAACGTTCCCGTATGAAACTGGTCTCTTGACAGAATAATGGAGATATTTCTAGGTAAAGACAATAAGATGAGAGTTGCTTCAGTGAAAACAAAAAGCGGTCTTCAAGAAATTCATTAATAAAGCTTGTGTCTTACCTACGTTAAATTAAAACAAAACAAAAAAAATAATATGTTTGTAATTAATAATGGTGTTTTCTTATTAGAGTTGTTGACGATTACAGTTATTTACTTGTATTTTATATTGAGACACTGCGTAAAATTTTTTATTGTAAAGTTTAAAAGTTTGAATGATTACATCATGTCAAGGCAGGCGGTTATGTTCCGTCTGCACGTGCATGTACTTGCGTCTGCGCACGCGTCTTAACCTCTTGGATTTTTATTTTTTATGTGAGAATGTGTGCGAACAGTCTTTGAGAGAATTAATGGTTGTGAGTGGTCATGAACTGTGTAAGCTAATGAGAATAAAGTTGCTTAAAATAAATACAGTCCACGAGTCCATTGTATATATAACAATATGCTTTCTTGACAGAAAAAATGCATTTTTTTTTGTATCCTGAATGTATCTTAGCTGTATCATTTATTAACTATTGCTAATAATACTAGAAACGTATTTTGATTTAGTAGAATTTGATTTCCTAGAATTATTAAAATTTACTAGAAACGTATATTTGACAAGTGGTTCTTTTTAGATAATATGCCAGAGGTAAAATAGCACATGTAAGTGCCTCTTAATCCTATATTCCAATAGTGCTAAATAAAGTTTACAAAATTAGAATTTCTATCTGTGGCCTACAAAATTTTATTCAGTTTTATTCAAGTGATTATTTTACTCAGATTTATTTATAACTTTTCATCAATATGGAATAATTTCTTGAGGTTTTACTTACAGGCACTACGCATAATATTTCATAAGCCTTTTTTTAATAAAACAAATATTAAAAGCAATGACAATAATAGTAACATTTAAAGACATTTTGAATCTTTTGAGCTTTCCAAAGGTTTAGTATTACGAAATTAATTGCTGAATTCGGATGAAGTATTTAATTTAATTACCTGTTTCCAAATTTATCTTGAATCGAGAGATCTATATAACTTTTGTCTGCTATACAGATTACTCAATCTAGGCACAGGGTAAAATATCAAATTGGTGAGGTTGATCAGATTTTTTTACGAATTTTGCAATAACGTTGCGGAACTGTATAAGATAGCATCAAATAAATAGGTAATAAATAAAAGAAATAGCTGATAGTCTTCCAAAAGAAATGGCATGCTTCAAAAATGGCATAAATTTTATAAAAAGAGTAATAAAAGCTGTTGTTTTTATGATAAAAATACAATATATTTAATTATATATATATATATATCCAGTTTAATATCAAGAAAGAATATAATATAAAGTATAAAAATACAAAACTGTAGTATTGAAATGAAGAACGTTCATTGCTTAATAATGTTTGCTTTGGTAGAGAAATTCCGTTTTTGAATATGGGTAGAATAATCCTCAAAGAAATATAAACTGGCGCTATTATAATATGCGAACAGACCTAAAAGATTATTTTACTATTCTGTCCAACGCGATTAACTATGAAATTATTTATTTGTAAGCATCTTAAACATTTATACTGATTGATTAAAGTGATTTTTTATTTAATGAACTTTGTTTTGCATACTCGAAAATATAATGATGTGTTGAATAACTTATTTTTGTAAGTCGTGATGTTTTTTGTCTCTGCTAGAGAGTTGAGCTGAGTGCTTTAATGTAACGTTAAAAATCAGGCAAAACACCAAACTTATTTAGGTTAGATTTAAATAAAATGCTATCGATGTAAATAAAACTCTGTCTTCAGGAGAGGAAAAAAATAATGCTAACATAGCTTTTTTGCTGCTGAAGAACAGGAACCTGTATCATCTTCTTGAAATCCAGATTTTATGCTTCACATTGGAATTTTTCTCTTTTTGTTTCCTTTAATAATGTGTTTAGGCGAAAGTATACATATTCTGTATAATTGTACCTAATTCTAATGGTAGGAACGTTATTTACGTTATTTACTATTTACAAATACTAATAAAAATATTTAGTTAAAATGAACCGTCTTACCGCGATTACCTATCTAACATGACCATTACAGCAAATGTTTTAAGTAACAATATTAAACACTGCCATTAGACATGCTGTTTAAGACATATACGTTGACAGGAAACCAAAATCGGCTGAACACGTGAACGTCCATCTTAGGAAAGTTTCGCTGCGAATATATTGTAAATTATGTAAGTTAAATAATTGTTAAAAAATACATAAATAAAAAAATCTGAAAGGTTTCAGATTTTAAATTACGGCTAAAGGTGCGTTTTTTTAACATTTTGCATGTCACCTTTATTTATTAAACATCATGTTCTTCGCACTTAAACCATAAAATTCAGTTCAAGAGCAATATCGCAAAATAATTTTAAAATGAGCATATCTTTAGAATTTCCGATACACAGTCTCACGCACTGGAGATAAAAATGTTTTTTCTGTACATTTTCTGTACAACGTTGTAATTGCTCGCTATGAAATCCTTCAGTTTGTTAATCAAAAATTCGTTAAAGTTTTACAAAATATGAAATCGATAGTAAAACAAATTCCAAACTTCAAATTTGGGCTTCCAGATGCCCATATTCGGGTGGAAACATTCAATATTCAGAATTTCATGGCTTTATTTACCGTTGCTTTATCACAGTGCGAAAAATATAGATACGTTTATGAAGATTCTTCATTATTTAATTTCTTTAAATATATTACAGGGCGATAATATTTGGTAGCAACAATTTGAAAACTGAAACAACGCTTTTAGTGAATCAACGCAAAATGCCAAAACGAAATTAATAGTTCTTCTGGGCGAATTTCCCCTTTGGATTAAAAATAAAATAAATGCATAAAGATTTAATTTCACAGTGAGTATATTTATTGCCTTTAAACCACTCAATTTCTTAAGCCCCTATTTACAAATTCAATGCTTACAAAAATCTGATTTGAAAGATAAGACAAAAATCTTCTCTCACAGGAAATGGCAACACGGCTGAGAATTATCAATTCGATGAGCCGCATTGGGAGATAGATAAAAGGTCTTCATGCTTCATGGAATGACGATATTTTGACAAATATCCAGAAAGATAAGTATCCTTAGAAGCAAACTTTGAGCAATATATCTCAGTAGCAAATCTAGTGCAACATTACTGTTTTGCAAACCATTAAATTTTAATAGATAAAATTTAAAAAATCAAGCTATCAAATAATAAAATTATGAATAAGAATTTTATTAAATTGGTAAAATTACGAATACGAATTACTAATTAATTAAATTCTTCAAATAGCGAAAAAGTAAATAAAAATGGCTGAAAACTGCATTTACATATGATAAGTCTTCTGTTCGTCATTCGTTTTCATTCCTAATTGTGTCTATGGTACTCATTTTTACGAAACACAGAGCTTGAAAACTATGATCTACCCATTCATATAACATGTCTCTACCACATATTGGTGATAAAACCGATACACACATAGCTTAATGGCTGAAAATTCTATTTGATCGTCAATCTAATGACGTTTACAAAAGAGCGACGGGAGGCCAACTTCTTTTGTGGTGAAAATTGACAAGGCGTAAACCCTAAACTTGTACACCCTAATAAAATACATTTCTTTCGATCGAGATTTTGGTCGATAATGGATAGAATGCCGTCTTATAGGAGGTGTTATTGGGTATTTATATGCCTCTGCTGTCTACTGAATTAATTCAGGGAAAAAGTTGGAACGGGGTTTTAATATTGCTTTTACTCAGTCTAGCGTACGTACGTGCACTTATAAAAATCAATATTAATTTAATATATCCAGCTACATGCATAAAGGGCAATCATCAAGTGTAATTTATTCAATGCTGTCTCATATCCCGTTCAAAAATTGATTGATTAGATTTACAGTTTATATTACATTCTTTTATAATGTTAATTAAATCGACAACGTTCATATTCTCAATAAATTATGTTAGAGAGGACACAGACAGCAAACATGTCTGTTTATTTAGTTTTTCAAAACATAGCGATCTATATGTTGCGTTTTGTGTTAGAACTACATTTAGAAAAACCTGATGTGTATACAACTTTACTTTCTTGTACGGCACACATTGTTTGCTGTATTTCATTACACACATTTCTTGATGTACTTCATTTAAAATTATTTCACCGAATTTTATTAGAGATATAATCAGTTCTCACTTCGCGGCAAGGCAAAAATACATAAAGCCTCGAAACAGCTTCGTTAAAAACTGTAAAATACAGAAAAACGTAACACATCAAATAGAGCTAAAAAATTTAAAAAAAAAAAACAATTTTTTACAGCTAAGGTTAGAGTTTATAAGCAAAAACAAGTAATTTTTCCATCGGGCAGGAAGACAAATGTTTCGGTGCACAAAACTGAACGTTTATTTTTGTTCCATTCGGCAAAAAACGACACTGAAGTTGGTGAACAAACTGACTTAATTCATTGTTCTATTAGGAGTCTCAAATATAAACAAATGGCTGTCTCATTAGGCTTAGTAGCATTTAAAGAACGTTTAAATTGCTGCCAATTCTACAACTATGGCATGCAGATTAACTGAAGGCATAAAACCATTAATCGGAACATAAGAACAGCATAATTTAATCACTTTTAAAGCAAAAAGGGCGCGATTCAGCAAAATATAAGAATAATTAAGATTAAAATATATATATTATATAAAAAATAATTTTCTCTAGTAAGTTAAAACTTGAACGATAGTATTTCAAGGTTCTAAAAACTGCGCATCTAGCTGCAAATTTTTTATTACACTTTTATTAGCAAGTAAGAATGTAGAAGCTATGGTACATTCCAAAGCTCTAAAATCCTATTTGTAAAAGCACAGTTGTGCCAAAAAATTACATATCAAATAGAATCAAAATACCATTATTAACAATAAAACATGACTTAAAAGAAAAAATAATAATAAATGAGACTAATAATTGAATATTTATAAAAATGTGGAAAAAGCAAAAGTTGCAAGAAAAAGTAAAAGTTGTAAGAAAATGGGAGAAAAACACAATTATGTACAAAAAGATCAAAATGGCAATATTCCGTTGAGAGTCACACAACAGTATCGTCAGGGGAAAAGTGCTATGCAATTCCCATTGAAATATTACCTCCATGCGTTTCAACAAACGACCAATTGAGATAATTAACGCGGAAAATAATTTAATGATGCCTGTCAAATCATTTAATGCTAATCGATATCGTCTCAATTGGGCGTTCCTTAGAACGCTGAAACGCTTTCTTCCACCCGTAGTTTCCCTACGCGTGGAAGAAAAGTTAGGAGAAGAAATAATATACAACATATTTCATCAAATTTCTAAAGAATAATGAAAACCACTAGAAAATGTTTTTTAATTTCTAAAGAATTATTAAAACTACTAGAAATTTTTTTTTAAATTACTAGAAAAAATTTTTGGCACAACTGTGCTTTTACAAATAGGATTTTAGAGGTTTCGAATGTGCCATAGCTTCTACATTCTTACTTGCTAATAAAAATTATATAAAAAATAATATATATATATAAAATTTCAGCGTTCTAAGGCTACTCATTTTTGAGTTATGCGAGATACATACATAGGTATGTACGTACATACGTAAAAAAAATCTCTGCTGAATGCATTTTAAATCCATTTTACTATCCGTTTTCGAAAGAAGGGTCATCTATTCTGTCCGTATGTACAGGTAACACGCAAAAACATCGTTCAAATGGATTCCAGAGCAGTCAAAATGAACATTTTCTTTGAAATACGACACACAAAATTTTTCGTGATTGCAATATTTCCTTTACTTCGCACAAGGAAGTAATAATAATGAATAAATAATTATAATAAAAGTGTTTTCATCGAATTAAAGGCTGGAGAATCATAGGCTTTATGAAATTTCATAACGCAGAAGTATAATGAAAGAAATGTTAAATGAAAAATAATGGAAGAGAATGGAATTTTACTGTCTAACCAATTATATTAGTAAGACTACGTTAATTAATTACGTAATTAGTTACCTAACTTCTACTGATTATTTATTTTGAAAAGGGAGTCAAAGATAAGGCTTAGTTAAATGTAAAGCAAATTTCTACATTTTAAATTTAATCTTAACATTTTAAAGAAGTTTTGCTTTGAAGGATTTAGAATTAATATTGAAAGCAATTTTAACTGCAGTAGTTTAAATGCATTAATTACGCATTTTCAAATTATGAAAATATTGCATAATAGATAAATGTACGACAAAAATTAATAGAGGATTGAGAAAAATTTAAGATCTGTTTAAGCACATCTAATTTTCTCTGTTAAGTCATCATTAGTAAATTTGGTCTGTAATTCATAAAATGAGTGTTTCAGAAAATGATATTTAAACATATCCAGCTATAGTAGACAATTTCTATGCACTGTGTCAAAATTTCTATTTACTAAGCGTTAAATATGACATATAAAACAAAATCTATCATAGTTAGCAATTACTAGATAATTAAATAATCAAACCATATTTTGTGTAAAAAATGCTAAATTCGTCAAATTGCGTTGGATGCTCGAAAGAATTTTCATTTGGGAAGCAAGTTTTTTTTTAATTTTTTCTGTAGTATAAATATCAAAATTATGCAACTTTTAGTTTCAACCGCTAAGCAAGAATTAGTGAAAAAAGTGAAATTCTTAATAAAAGTAATATATACATCTTATTTTGAAAACAAAAAAGAAAAAGGAAAGAAAAGAAAGAAAAAATTCTTTTACATTTTGTGTTGTTATCGACATTACAGAGATATGAAAGCTTGAAAACAGTGTCCACAAAAGGATGGGAAATGTCCATTTTTTATTCAAGCAAACAAAAAAAAAACAAAGTCAATGTAAACGGAGTAAAAAATCTTGAAAAATAACAACATTTTTCAAACATCGTAAGCGTCTGAACTAAAACAGACTAACAAGAAAAGCATGGGCATGTAGGATGTATAATAATGTGAAAAGTTAACAACTATGCATGAAAAGTAACACATTCTGCTAAGAAATAACATGCATCCGCATAATTCGCATGCATATCATTACGTGCATAGGCTCATCTTACCTACTCCCAAAAAAATGCATACCATTACTTTTTAACGAGAACACATATAAACATAGAAACAAGTTGTTCTTTACAAAACTTACATCCCTTCGTTAGGGACTCCAAAAATGAAATCGAACTAACTAAAACCTGAAAAATGTATAGACGATATTATTTGAGTGATGCTAGAGGATCGGATTTTTAAAGGCCAGATGCAATAATTTGCCTCGAAAGATCCCAGTAACAGTCGCTTGAGTCTTAAATGTCCATCATTCTGCCATTTGCCACCAGTGAAACGTACCAAGATGAAGCAACTCTCTTATGAAGATTAGCAAGTGGATTTGTAAGGCTAAAGATAACCTTCAGGCACAAGGGCACAATTCGGTCATTGCACATTAGACTTGTTGCCGATCTTGTAGCATTCGACATGAAACTGATATCATCGCAAGCTGAGTATATACGGTTGCGTACAAATCAGTTATATGCAAGGTCACGTAGATGTGTGATAGACTAACGCAATCCCGTAGAAGAACCCACTTAAACTGGTTTCGAAATAACATCTGATGTGCTTTCAATAACAGTTTAGTATCTTTGCAGATAAACTCGATCTTAACTCGAACTTAAACTTATCTAAACTAATATCTTTGCAGATAAACTTTGTATCGACTCTTTGCAGATAAACCATGGTTTGGTTTACAGTCAGTTTCTTGACGATATTGTCCTGGGGAATCCATGGAACTTGCAGTAACCACGTCAATTACAATCCGTAAAATGTACATATATAGAGATGGTGATTTTGTGTTTTGAGCAAGAGAGTTTCTCTCGCCAGCTCCAATGATTTCAATGTATTTCTCTGATGTACTATAACGGCAGTGTAGTACAGGGACCAATCCATTGCTGAATATTTTCTTCCATTTCCTACAACATTAGCCGTGAGACCATTTTTATAGATGATAAAACCCAAGTTCACAGAGCTCGCAATGTCTTGCAGTACTTTGAATCGGAAACATTGCTTGGCACAGAATGGCCACAGAAATCACCCGATTAGATTTTCGTCAATCATGTATGGAATATACTTGGAAGATTTTCGATTTATTGCCATGATTTCCAGTGGAACCTTTATAAGACATACTTGCTTTTAAATGGACATAGATATTCCAAACCGCTATATATGATCTTATTCTTTGCATGAATCAACACTGCTGCCCATTGTGTTTCTGCCATCACATTCCTTAACAGGCATAGGCATCCGCTATAAATTTTGTTCTTTTTACCTGATTAGTGAGCGTTTTAATAAAATTCGATTAAATACTTTCCCTGTTAACCTACTTTCCTTACTTCATTCATTGCTTTTTGGATATGAACATAAAAGGAAAAAAAATCATTTTTTTAGTAATATGAAAAAAAAGTGTGTGATAAGAGAAAAGGGAATAATTTTCGACAAACTATACGCAGAAAGGAAGTACAAATAATGCTATAAGAAAATTAAAGGAACAAATTCGAAAAAAAAAAGAATGTTTTCTTTTTCAAATTTTCTCTTCTTAATTCTTTTAAGGAATAAAAGCTAAAATGAAATTTCAAGAGAATCATTAAAAAATTAAAAACGAAATCTCACGACAATACATGTGATTATACAATACATAGGGAGCGATAAAATAGGAAACCTTCCACTTTCTTAATTTCGCATTTTTAAAGAACATCCTTAAGAATGTTTATCAAATTTACGCTTTTCCTAATGGAATCCAACATGCCCTCGTAATCTGCAGTTCTCTGATATTTTAATCAAAACAGCAGCGGTATAAAAGTGTTATTTCTAATAATCCTCTGTAGGGAATTTGTTTTAGAATAATTAATTGAAGGAAACAATTATCTGTCACATTTTTAATCCTAAATTTGTCACCTTAAAGTTTGTTTCTAATCGCTTACAAGACAGCATGCTTTAATTAATTCGAATAATAAGTAATTGCAGATAGGTTTATTTATTTACTCCAGAGCTGAAACTGCTTTTAACAACTGTTGTGACATTATAATACCCAAATAAATTCTGAGACCTAAGTTTGAAATGGACATTAATTTTAAAATGAAGTGGATTGAATTTTTTAAAAAGCACAAATGGAATTAACTTTTAGTTGATACCAAAGAAAGTGTAGGAAAGATTTTCAGGGTAAGTAAAATATGTTTCTATCATAAAAATTATGCTTCTGAAACAGCTTTAGCTTCTCAAAATTCTGCAGCTGTCAAGAAAGCAAATTTTATCTATAAATATTTTCTGTAATATTTTTTGTGAATTGGAAATAAAAGATGTATTATTTGCATTCATGTATTATGATTTTGCTTTATTTTTAGACAATGGCTAACACAGATTTCCACTCATGCAGAACTACTTGGAAACAACGCCTAGGTTTTGGAAATACTTTACTGTGGAGATATTAGGTTTCTTAGAAGCAGGAATTATGAAAAATGAGCAATGCCCTCGTCGGAACTCGAACCAAGGAACTCTCGAATACGCGCCGGTCGTGTTGCCCACTGCACCACGAAGGCATGCTAAGAAGGCGAGAGAAATGCCTTATATACTTCCCCTTTTAAAGGGCGACTGGGGATTAGGGGACCCAAACACCAAATCCTGGTGGTGGAGAATCATCATCCACCACCTTTTTTAGTTCGGGCGGTACTGTAGAGACATTATTTTTTTTCGAGGCAGGAATTATGAAAAATGAGCAATGCCCTCGCCAGGACTCGAACCTCCGACATCTCGGTTACGCTTCGACAGTGCTGACCACTACACCACGAAGGCATGCTAAGAAGGCAGGAGAAATACCTTATAACTTTACTGTATTCTTTTAAAGACATCGAAATGTTTCAAGTTAACATATAGTGAAGCAAAGCTTATTTTGAACGATGCAGAATTAATGTGCGAGATTTGGATTAATTTAAATAACCAGGTATTTTATATTTGGAATCTTTACTGCCATTTCTCTCTTTCCGTTTTCTTTAAGGAATAATAAGTTCACTTGCATTTAAGTGAGGGTTTGAGATTGTTAAGATAGAGCGTATTCTGCCTCTTGAAGGCCACGATACTAGGCTTCAAGGTAAGAGTTCCAGTTTTAGAGCTTGCATTATTTCTGTCGATACTTAATTTCGCCCTAGTGAAGTTTGAACCAACTTAGGGTTAACTCTGCGTAGGCTTTAGCTATTAGCTATCGTAATTTAGCGTTACATTTGAATTTCTCCTAATACATACTGGCTGATTTGTAAGCACCAGGTGTGCCTTCTGTTCGTCTTATTAAGTTTTAAAATAAAGCATCTTTAGACTCTTCTCATGTTTTTATTGTACTTAAGACGTAGCGATACGTCGCGTAACGTCTACCAAAAGGTTGGCCACTGTTTCGATTACTGAATGATTTTAAACTCTATAAATGTTAACGAGAACATTCCTGAAGCGTTGAAAAAGACGAGTCAATCATTTAAATAATTCTTGATGGAAAACCTCCATATGACTCAACACTATATAAAGATTTTAAAAAGTTTTGTCACAATGATGTCATTTGCCTTGAGCAAGCCAAGAAAACTGAGTGTATTAAAAAGATTTATATTAATGAAAAACTACTACAAACTATTTCCTTAAACACAGTTGAATAATTTGACGTACTTAGAGAATGAAATTGATCTGAACCTTTTCAATATGTTATAGATTTTGAGTGAGTGAGTGAGTGAGTGACGGAGGACGTGGTCACCATTCCTCTACCACTGTGGTTAATCGGTTTAGCGCCACGTCCACCATTCTCTAAAGCTGTACATAATACTTGACATAATATACATGATACTGTACACAATACTTGGCTCAATACTTGCTAACACTTGACATAATACAATACTTAGTACATACCAAACATGATATAATACTTGACATAATACAATACTTAATACATACTTGACATAATATAAATACTTGATATACTACAATACTGACTTAATACTTGCTAATACTTGACAGTAATGCCTGACATAATATTTGCTTCTAATACATATTCTTGACATAAACACTGGCTTCTAAGATCCTAAGTGTTAATGCACTTGACACAGTTCTGTGCCTATATATGATAGTTTGTTCATTACCATTGTAACTTGTTTGACTAAGTGTCTTTGTTTGATCATATATTTACTAAATAATGCCTTCCTGTTTGTTTCAGGCATTATGATATGCATGCCATTTGTTATAGGACAATCCACTATATAATGCTCAGGGGTACCAATGTCACCGCAGAATTATTGGTCTGTATTTGCAATAGTGTGTAAAATGGTCTGTATTTGTAATAGTGTACATAGAAAAAAGACCGTATCCTGAGATATGTCTGACGAGCATTGGATTGATATAGATCCTGTCCGTATCCACATAGGTGATACGATCGTTTACAGATTTTGAGTAACACATTATATAATTCGGGTATTTTCTGATCCTATATTGCTTCAGGCTGAGCAGAGGATTACGAAAGATAAATGCACAAATATCTGTTAGGCTTTAACCTATACCGCTTTAGGCAAGAGCAGTTTATAGGGCTCGGGATTACATGCATTAAGTACATTGAGTTACATAAACATAATCAAAGAAAATATTAAAATTGTCTTAGCTTTTATAAATAGCAAAATACTTTTAGCTATTAAAATTATTCGGCAGGTTATTATGAGGAAATCTGTTGAACTTCCCAATGATAGTCTCATAAAATTTTCAGGGTGATCAAATATGTTAACAAAACAACAAATGGTTAGGTAAGTCGTTTTGCAGTCACTCGTAAACATTAAAAAATAACATAACAAGCAAGGCACTAGTCTGCAGGATTTGCTGCCATGGAGAAAATACATATGTTTATAAAATCCCGGACCCATTCTGATGTTTAATAACTCATAAAATAATAAAGATAGATTAAAATTAATAACATAAATGGTTAGATAGACTCAAAAAGTTTCATGACACTTGTCGATGAACTTCTACGTGTGTCCCCTTCGTCGCACGGAGAATATCAAGTCGATATTCAGTTTCAAGCCAGGTACCGGCAAGCATGTCGGCATCGACAGAGGCTATTGCGGTTGTCATTCTGGCTTTTAGGTCATCCATGTTCGACACTCTCCTCCTGTAAACGTTGTCCTTTACAAATCCCCAAAGGAAACAGTCCAGCGGCGTTATATCAGGTGACCTGGGTGGCCTAGGAATTGGACCTCATTGCCCAATCAATCTCCCTGTAAAACGGTCATTCAAAGAACTACAAATGATGGTACCCCAATGAGGTGGTGCACCATCTTGTAGCAAAAAGACATGTGGCCGAAGCTCTTCTAGTTGTGGAAATACGAAGTTTTCGATCATGTCTAAGTATACGAGTGATGAGACCGTCTTTTCTGTAAAAAAGAAAGGCCCAATGACTCGGTCGTGTATTAGTCCACACCACACATTAACCTCTGGGGAATCCCTTTGTGCCTCACGGTATTCATGGGGAGTTTCAGATCCCCAATGATCCCAAGATCCAGAAAAATACAATTAATAAGCAGACGATATTTAGACTGGAAATGAAATTATTTGAAATTAGCCACACGCGCAGACGATATTTATAAAAGTAAAGATATTCAAACCTGAAAAGGAAAATATATAAGTTGTTCCATCAATAAATGCCATAAGTTTGCTTATATCTTCATTATTTTATGAGTTATTAAACATCAAAATGGGTTCGGGACTTTGTGAACACCCTGTATAATGCATGTCTGGCAGTGTGATAAAAGCATAGACATGGTCGTTCACTTACAAATAGTGTTGTGGAGTAATTAATATTTGTCCTTAGAAATGGCTTGCGATGTTCAAAGTTTGACAAAGATATTGTTGACGAGGGTACATAGCAGACTGCATATTGCTCCAATTCACAGATTGATCATTCAAAAATATCCTTCATGTGTGAACACTAGCACCCTGTCTGCTCCGCCAATCAAAAAAAAAATTCAGATATTGTTATTAGAATGTATGCGCTGAAGATGTGGCGGTTTAAAACAACAGAAATCTCACCGCTATGATTAAAGTGAAAAAAATTCGAAATTTTCGAACGATAACACCCACGTTTTTCCTGCGCAAATTGATCAGAGGATTGAAAAAGCATAAATGGAGCTGGATAATTACATGTATGACGAATACTGACGTCGTAGAAGAACATTGTAAAGACACACTATAGACATTGTGACAATACTATAGAGAGATGATAAAAGAAAGCTTTTATTTGAATTACAAGTTTTCAACATGTACAACGTTTCAGGATACAGATCTCCCGTAACTTTGCAGTTTCGTGGCCACCGCGCTCAATGGATTTCTGCTTCTGGGTTATCTGAAAACTAAAGTGTACACATCAAATCCTCGAAATTTGTCAGAATTGAAAGATGCCATAGAAGGTAAATCTATGCAGATTCCTCCTGCCGTGTTACTTTCGTTACGGTTGGCAACAATCTCCAGTCTGCAATGCGTTATCGTCTGCGAAGGTGGGCACATTGGAAACTTGTTATGCCAATAAAAGTTTTTTTCCTCCTCACTTCTCTTGTGTTATCATTGATCCTGTAAGGTTTCTCCTAATTTTAATAACAGTTATTTTAAATTTATTCATCTTTAATGCCTATTCTAGTTTCACCTTACAAATTCCTACCAGAATGTAATTTCAGAAACGTGGTTAATGCAAATGAGTAAAGAGTAGTATTTAAGTCGATGTTTCACCAATTTCGAGAGAGAGCCTGAGTTCCTGGCTAGCGCGCGTTTGCCTTTTGGCTACGTCTCTCTAAGCGTCTAAGCTATTGCTACGCTCGGCCGTACTTTAGGTCCCTGTTTGGCTTCGCCGACTTAATTAAGATTTAGGGGCCAACTACTTAGGAATCTTGATAGCTTCGGCTATATCTTTCAGTTAGCCTTAGTTAAGCTTGGTTAAGTTTAATTTCATATTCATTTGAGTTCAAGCCCAAGTGGAGGCTTTGCTGTACGCTCCGAGTTAGGAGCTGATTGTGTCATATTTATTGTGAGAAATAAAGGGGAGTTAACCCTTCGTAAGTCTTACGTCTCTATTCACACACTTAAGCAATTATTCACTTATTAGTGTTTGTAGGATTCAAAGATTGAACACTGAATTAAATAAGTAAAAAGCCCGATAATCCTTTTCAATGTTCTTCTTTACAAATATTTTAAGCCGGTAAGTTTCGTTATACGTGTATCGTTCCAACGCCATGAATGGTTTTCTTTGTGCTGATCAATTTGCGTAAGAAAAAATGGGTGTTGCCAAAGAAAATTTCAAAAATTTTTACTCTAAGCGTAGCGGTAAGTGCTCTATTATTCTAAATCATCACGATCTCGAGCCCATATCTTTTAAAACAATACCCGAAATTTCATTTAAATTGGTTGAATGGATAGGCCGCTAGGGCATCATATATCGGGGAAATTATTTATGGCCACCCTGTACATTTGCAAGTAAAAACATTTTTATGATCACCCTGTAGAGTGGCAACTAGCATGCATGGAAATTGTTTCTTTGTGGGCAAAATAAAAATCTTAAGCAGATATTGTTTAAAAATACAAGATAACGCACAGAAGAAAATTCGAGAATTTTAACAGTTCATGACTCAGGTATCACAATGAAACACGCAGTGATGGGATCTCTCCAGCACATGTATATTAAATTACAAAAAGTGCAATTATGGGATATGAAATTCACTATAGTATTTAAAAAAGGCGATTGCCGAAGCAACAACCCCAAATCTGCACTTATCATGCATTTTCTTCACCATTTCTCAAACGCCTGTTCCTTTCTGGACATAAACTTTAATGTGCGAGACATATGTGATACTCCTACTTGAGAATCTACTGTTGTCATTACCAACACACGGTGCGCGCATCAACTTTGCTTGCACCCCATCTTACTTCCACCACATTGTCATACCAAGGAATGATGCATATGTATGGCATACGCAACTTTATGATGGTGTATGCGACGAGAGATTGCTACAAAAACCACACTGCCTTTCCAAAACTCTAACTGCAAATACTGCAGCTGCGTGCACCAAATTATGCGCACTGTTCTGAGGGTTAAGGGTGACTTCAAAACACCACATTTGGCGCCAGTTGTTTTGTTTACATGTTTGATCATCCCTGAAAAT
Source organism: Stegodyphus mimosarum (assembly GCA_000611955.2). Taxonomy (NCBI): domain Eukaryota; kingdom Metazoa; phylum Arthropoda; class Arachnida; order Araneae; family Eresidae; genus Stegodyphus; species Stegodyphus mimosarum. The sequence goes on along the minus strand of KK117111.1, from coordinate 30,965 downwards.
TTCGGGAATTTTGGGAACGTCCAATGGCATCACAGAAAGTGAGATCTCATATCATTCTGCAGATTCTACTTGTTAGTTATAATAAATCCATGAAATTATAATCTCTTTTACTTTTAACAAAAACTTGAAATTACATTTTTTGATTTTACTTACACGCTAAAATCTAAACAAAGGTTATCTTAGACTTATAAACACTTCTACAACAAGATAATCAATACAAAAACAACTCCAATATCTAAAACTTAGTAAGATGAATGTAAATGTTTCAAATAGCATACTCATGTATGAATAACCAATTTCAGAAAACAACATATATATTTCGAGCACAATTCATTGTTCTTCATTCAGAAATTAAATCATATTCTTTTCCTGTTAGTAAAATTTGGTGGATTTCTAATATGCTCACGCTGGGAATATCTGTTATACTGTTTTCATGTTACGCTTGTTCATGTTTAATCCGTTTATTATTTACTATTTTCAAATAACATTTTATTTGTACAGTATAAGATTTCTTGAGATGTTTTTCAACTTGTGGGGTTTCACCTTGTTATTTCGCAGTTCAGTCTTTGAAACCCCTAACACTGGTAAGCGAATAATACCTTAAGTGTGTGAACAGAGACGTAAAACTCAAGAAGAGTTAACTACCCTTTATTTCTCAAAATAAATATGACACAATCAGCTTCTAACTCGGAGCGTACAGCAAAGCCTCCACTTGGGCTTAAACTCAAATTAATATGAAATTAAACATAACCCAGCTTAACTAAAGCTAACTGAAACATACAGCCGAAGCTATCAAGATTCTAAGTAGTTGTCTCCTTAATCTCAGTTAAGTTGGCGATGTGCTTAGAGAGAGACGTAGCCAAAGGCAAACGCGCGCTAGTCAGGAACTCTGGCTCTCTAACAAAGTCGGTGAAACATCCACTTAAATACTACTCTTATTCATTTGCATTAACCAAGTTTCTGAAATTACATTCTGGTAGGAAATTGCAAGCTGAAGCTAGAAGCGATAGGGAAGATGCATAACATAACTGTTAGAATATTAGGATAAACCTTACAAACTTATAAAGTTGTAGAGATTTTGGGAGTTTTTTGAAGCAGGTGTCATGAAAAAATCAGTAATGCCGTCGCCGGGACTCCCGACACAAGCCGAATGTATTGACCATTATATCACGAAGGCATGCTAAAAAGACGGAAGAAATACCTTATATACTCCCCCCTTTTTAAAGGGCAACAGGGGATTAGGGGAACCAATCGAAAAATCCTGGTGATGGAGAATCATCTTCCACCACTTTTTTTAGTTCGGGCGCCACTGTAGAGACATTAGGTTAATTTGATGCTGGAGACATGAGAAATGGGTAGTGCCCTCGCCGGGATTGGAACCGCGGACTACTCGAATACGCGCTGAGTGCGCTGAGCCTTACACCATGAAGGCATGCTAAGAAGGCGGGAGAAATACTTTTAAGGTATTTTTTCATTGTTTTCTTCATGCCTTCGTGGTGTGACTGGAAACATACTCGACGCGTATTCGGGCTGTCCAGGGTTCGATTCGAGGCGAGGTCTCTGCACAGTCTCTTGCTTAAAAAAAAAAAAAAAAAAAAAAACTGATGACGCTACAAATTGTTCAATATTGGGTGAAATAGTAGTAAGTGAAATCAAATATCTGTGAATTCATTTTGAGTTTACTGGTTAGTTGTAGATTTTCGAAATATAAAAATGTACTCTTACGTAAAAATTCATTATTAGCTCAAACAAATTTGTACAAAAACGGAGAATTAGATGATTTGAATTCGACTGCTTGGCTCAAGCCGTTCGTTGTCAAACTGACAGCAATTTCAGAGAAAAGATCGAAAATTATGCATTGAAAAGCATGACAAAGACAGAAAAGCATAAGCCATCCTTTATTGATATTTTCGTGCAACTTTGTTTGCAGTATTTTATCATATGAATATGCACGAAAATGTTCAAACTATAAAAAATTCTACTTCTCCTGGAATGGATGAATGATTTCCTGTCATAACTAAAATATTTTCAATCTTGGTGGCATCCTTCAGGGAGACGGTTTACCAATTTTGTGCAGTTAAAAATTATTAGTTTACAAATTTTAATGAAGTGTTTGATATTTCTTTTTAAAGTATATACATCACAAGGATATATAAACAAGCGAAAAATTAATTTACGCGTTTAGTTTAATTTGTTATATGAGAAAAAGTTGATTTCCTTCTCTTGTATTTTTTTACAAATATATTTGTGGAATGAATGAAGTTTAGAGCAAAATAAAATGAGGAAAATGAGCTATACTATTGGATATTCGGGATATTTAAATTCTCATTCGCAGGCAGCCACTGTTCTAGCAGTTATAAAGGAACAGCTAAATCCATATACCTAGCACAAAACCATTAATTATCACAAGAATTGTTAAGTTTTCCTTACAAGGAACTACATAAACCAAGCAGCCGAAGGAGACTTGACTAATGAATGAATAATTTAATAATCCATAATTTTTCTGTGTACGAGCGATCAAGCCAACTTCTAGCTTCATTGTGTACTTTCAATACAGATTCTTATTTTAATCTTTATTCCTCTTTTCATTTCTTGTTTCTGTGGTACAGTTTTCACTGACATAAATGCGTCAAAACAGATATCTCCGTGAACCTTTCACGTGAAGCTATTGAACATGATGTATTTATCTTAGTTCAAACGTTTTGTGATTTAACTTATATCATTTAGTATTTAACTTTGTATTTAAGTTACACTAAACATTTTAATTACATGCAACATTTTAATTGCATGATTTAAACATTTTAATTACACGATTACATTTACATGATTTTTTTTTAATAATCGGATATTTTGACTTTTACTGAAGACATTAATTTTTCTTTTTTTAGGGGGGTGGTACACTGAATCCTTCTAGTTTCAGGTTTAGAAAGGTTTCTTTGATATTGTTAATAATTTTTGTAAATATTGTTGCGTTTATACGGGTTCGTGGATTTGAGAGTATCCGATGAAAGCACGATGCAGAACAATAAAAAGCACAATTTATTTACATGAATCACTATTTACAACACCGTTCCACAATTTCCTTTAAAAGCGTCGAAAATCTACAATAAATACGCTGAAACAATCAGCAACACAGCTTCAGGCTGTAACTGTACAGCTAACTTCACGGCAACACTAAACTTATAATAAACACCGTGGAACAATCACCAATCCACTGTCAAGCTATACTGTAAAGATAGCTTCACGGCAAAGCACTACTCGATTGCTTTCCGTTTGCTTTCCGTTCACAGAACTCTCGCGTAGCAGCTATTCTCACAACTAATCCCACTGCTCGCAACTTGCAACAACTAACTCGCAACTAACTAACTCCTCGCTCTCGGACACGCATGGGTTTATATAGCTTTTCTTTAAGTTCGACACGTTTCGAGAAATATCTCGACAGGAAGTTATTCTAGAAGCTTCCCGATTGGACCATGGGATATCGCCCATTTGGTCGCCAAATGGGCGATAAAGTCGCCAATCTGGCAACCCTGCCATACACTATTTTATGGCAACCCTAGTGCTATGCCGGAAAGCTTACTTACAGGCGCAACCGCTGAATTTTTCGTAACAATATGTAAATAATTTTAGTGAAGTTGCTTACGATGAACTTTACAATGCAACACTCTATGCTCTCTCTGCAAAGTCCCCCAAATATCCATTGTTCTGCAAGAATACGACCGACTTGGTTTTTGGCGCATTGTAAAAAAACTCTCATCTATATCTACAATTTTGTTCGGACCTTCGTTTTATTTCGAATCACGTTGTAGAAGGCTTTGAGTGCACACTTCCCTCTCATAATTGTTCCAATCAACAAATGTTTTTCCTGTTAAATCCAGCTGTTTTCCTCTCCATTCAATTGATGTTAATTCTTACGACCAGGCGGGCCCTCAGAAACGGGAGTTTTGAGCCCTCCAATCATGTGCCTTTTCGAATAGCTGCTCATTTATCGCACCCCTTTACATTGCACCTCCATTGCTTATCAGTTTTGAAATACAACGCCATATTGTGGTGTTGTATTTCAAAACCGCACATTTACTTAGAAAAAATGTTAACATACGCTAGAAAATATGCCACTGCGCTCTCTTCGGTGCTAGGCAAATCCCAAAATTCGAATCATTTTGAAGCGAAGTAAGAAAAAAAAAGCTGTATATTCCAACACGTTAAAGAAAACTAACTCGCGTAGTTAAGCATTACACAGTTATCTGCGGTCATTGGCGCAGAAGCTAACTTTTGGCGATAACATCGGGTTTGGAGAAAATGGTCGACGGAATAATCCAAAAATACGAAAATGGCCCTACGGGATAATCCCAAAGTATACAGGAAAATAGTAAGAAGAACAAATAATAAGAAATGAAAATCTGATGATAAAACCTCCCATTACAAAGAAAAGAAACGTAGCTTAAGCTTTTCCGTAAGTAAACATTTGATCAAATTCTTTTCGTGAAAATGCACATTTATATGCTAGGTTAGCAATTTATATGTCAAATTTTGTAAAGTTAATAAATCAGTGAGACATCTTACATTTTTGTTGTGAGGAATTTTACATAATTAATACATGTAATGAGCAAAATAGAACATTTTAAGTAAAAGTCTGAAAGTTTTAATAATTTTAACTAATCTTTGAAAACGAAAACTTTAGCCTCATTCTCTACTTCCATGCCTCTCAAATTAACTTCATCTTTTCGATGCCCTGCGTTGGCAACACGATTTGTCTGTGAAGCAATCGGTCGCTGGAGTATATTATCATGTTGTCGTATAATTACTTTTATATCTGTTCGTTCTCTGATGTTTTTGTGTATTATTTTCGTTAATGAACAACAGCCAAAGTATAATATGAACCAAATTAATTAATTAACCAAAGTTAATATGAACCAAATAGTAGCGGTTAGTTAACCAAAGTTAATATGAACCAAATAGTAGCGGTTAGTTAACCAACGTTAATACGAACCAAATAGTAGCGGTTAGTAGTTTATGAGCCAAATAGTACCAAAATTAATTAACCAAAGTTAATATGAACCAAATAGTAGCGGAATTTATTAAAGTTATTTAGAAACGAAAATACACTTTCGATTTCGGCGTCATTTGAACATCGGAAGCAAACACTCATAAGCACCTAACTGCACGATAAAGTAAAATTACCATCTCCTGCACACGTGTTGTTATGATTTCAAAATTTTGTGATATTCTATTACTAAGAAAATTTATTCTTCGGTATTTATCAAAAAAATAATATATTAAATCTCAGGTAAAATTTACATAGTTGTACTAAATAAACGAACTTGATTTTACATATAATGTGGTAAACAGACGACTTTTTTTTTTTTTTTTTGATATAATGCCTTCACCGCAGCGTAGCATATTAAGAGAGCCTAAAAGGGACCAGGTGTCGAAACATACAATGCGTACAATGCCTACAATAGCCCCCTTTGTAGTGTTAACACCCCATTCGAAGCAGAGTACTAGAATTTATTTATATTATTCTCCCCCCTTTTCTCATTCACGTGGAAGAAACGTTGGACCTGCATTGAAATGGCTATCGTAAAGGAAGGGTTGCCGTTGCTTAAAATATTCCATTTATGAAGTACCACAAAAGTGAACCATTTATTTATGAAAGCGCTTATTCTACAATAACATATAGTTACGGATTTTGTATTTACTTAGCTATTTATTAGTCCAAAAGTTAGTTACTTAGCTATTTATTTGTCCCTGAAGGACTATTGTTTTCGTTTTGCGATCTTGCTTCGGAAACATTAAAAGTCTGAACCCCTTTTTAAACTGTTGCCACCAAATCTTGCAGCCCTGTATTATATTTAAGGAAATTAAATAATGAAGCATCTGCATAAATGTATGTATATTTCTCCAAATGTGATAAAGCAACGGTACCTGGAGTCCTCCAATTTTGAATAACGTAACGTTTCAACCCGAATATGCGCATCTGGAAGCCCGAATTTGGAATTTGTTTTATTATCTATTTCATATTTTGTAAAACTTTAACGAATCTTTGATGAACAAACTCAAACTATTTAAAAGCGAGCAATGGCAACACTCTACGAGGGAAAAAAAACATTTTATCTAAAGCATGTGGAATTGTGTATCAGAAATTCTAAAGATAGACTTATTTTAAAATTATTTTGCGATACTGCTGTTGAACTGAATTTTATGGTTTAAGTGCGAACAACATCATATTTAATAAATAAAGGTAACACACAAAACGTTAAAAAACGCCGCTTTGGACGTAATTTAAAATCTAAAACCCTTTAGATTTTCTTTCTTTTTTTTTTTTTTTTTTTTTTTCAGATTTGTAATTAAAATTGTTTTTATTTCCCCTTGCAATGGAGCACGAGACTTATTTGAAAAGAAAGCTACGCTAGAAAAGTAAAAATAAAAAAACGCGTGCATTTAATATTTAGTAAATAGATATCTCGTAATTGTACTGTTTTGCTATCCAGAAGAATCGAGAAAATATATTTTACGAGAATATTCTCGTGATGATTAAAAAGCTTATAAAAGCCGAATTAAAACATCTCAGCTCAGTTGTAGTTGTTTTAAGCGAACTGTTGTTTACTTAGCGCTGTTATTGATTGCAGCGAATTCGCATTGAGATCGAATTAGTTTCTCTGTATTTTGAATTTGAGTTCTGTTTATATTCTAGTAGTTTAAAAATATAACTGCTGTGAGATATTTTGATATTATACGATTAATATCTGAGAAAATATTTCAGCACTTTGTTTTATTTCTTGTGAAAAGAATAAATTTTATTAAGTTTTTATCGACTTTTGCATTCAATTCATTACGAGCCCGTACGCACGCAACAATATTATGTGATTGTTTCCTACCTTAATGCTCGAGATCTCTGACAATATAAGAAAAGACCTAATAATAGTTTTTAATATTCACTTGCGAAGATCTGAAGCAATTTGCTTGTCTTTTGTCACAATTTCCTGGTGCTAAAATACCTACAAGTTGATAACTGAAACCGATGGGCATAATTTCTTTTCCGGTTATATGCTAAGGAAAAAAAATGGCGCAGTTGCCTGGAGGTATCTACGATATACTTTTTATGTATTCCAAAAGAAAACCCTTGTTTAGAGGAAGAAAGATAAATAATTCCTACATTTTGGTGATATCTATTATTTTGTTAAATCTATTTCGTTTGATATATTTATAACATAAGTCTTATTTACTGTACTTCAAATAGTTCCATTTCTTTTTTATAAGAATTTATAAGGAAGCTTTATTGAAAGCTACGTTCATTTTGAACAGTATTCTTAAATCACGGCAAATACCTTAATTCATTTATTAATAAGCGATAGATTTCTTCGGATGTAATTGATTTCATTTCATTCAAATCATGTCTTAACCAAATTAACATCAAAGACACATATTTGTAAACAAAACTCTCATTAGTACTCAGTAGTCGTACAGAAATGAGAAATTTTAAGAACTATAGTTACGCTTTTAAGGAATGGCAACAGTTTTCCATCGAATTCAAACTTCATGGCATCTTTATCAAATTCAAAAATTTGTAGTATTGACATCAGCAAGGAATTTAAAAAATAGTCATTAAATTATAACCGAAAATTGAGTTGCAACTATTTTTTTTCTTTCTTTCCCACTTTCCTTGTATTTTTTACCCACTTCAAATTCGTTATTAAGTTATTTTTAATGTGCTAAGGCAGTTTTTTTCAGACGCAGAGTATGGAAGGTTTTTCAGACGCAATTTTCTTATACCATGAGCGTGTAATAGTTTACCACACCAGTTCTATTTCTCCAGCATGCGTCATCATGAGTGTAATAATAAACAGTGCAGATGACAACGCCTGAAAATTTAGTGAACTGAAAATTGTGAACTGATTTTGAACTGAAAGTTTCAGAACTGCAAATGTAAGCAGAATCAAAAGTAGCCATTTAAAATAACATTTGGTTATGTATTTAAATACGAGAATTCTTCAAACTGATCTACATCAAAAATAATGTAATAGAAAAAAAAAAAAAGAAAAAAATTCTGAAAGGTTTCCGATTTTAGCGGTCACCCAAGAGGATTTGCTAAGGTTTCTTACGCTCTCGCTGAGCTCACAACAAATTAAAGATTCAAAATTCGGTCTTCTAAGTGCTTATGTTCAGGTGGAGAACTAAGTTATTCAAAATTTGATGTTTTAGGTCTCGTTGTTTTTTCACAATGCGAGAAATTTTATCGCCGATACAATACGTATATAGCGATACGCCGATACGATATAGCGATACAATGCATTTAAGTGTTTCAACGCAAAATGCCGTTTCAAGACTAATATGCCATTCGGGATTAACGTCCTTTTTGGGCTAAAAATGTAAATATTGGACATGTGTTGATAAATAGCATTATGTGTTGAAGTGTTATTATTAAAAATATTGTCTTATGCTTGCCGCTATATGCTGGGAAATTTATATTTTGAAAATGGAGAAGTGAGGGAAAATGAAAAAAAGACCAATTTAAAGAAATTTTGTTTATTCGATTCTTTGCACAAAGAAATATTAACAATACTGAAATAAGCTTGTGATTTTAATACACATCCCTCTTTCTTAAAAACAAAGTGTTAGATTTTAGAGATCCGTCATAAATTATTTTAATTTATTATAGCGTACTCAAGTGATTATTCAACCGAGTTGTCCGTAGGTACTGTTATGTACTGGATGCTCTTGAATGAACTGCTAATATGGTCCAAGAAACTGAGTGTAGTCAAAAGATTTTTAGTCCAAAGAGGTTTTGTCCCTGAATGACTATTGTTTTCGTTTTGCGATTTTGCGTTGAATCACTATAAACGGCTGAATCACTTTTCAAATTGTTGCCACCAAAGGTTATTGCCCTGTATTATACTTAAAGAAATAATAAAGAATTTGCATAAATGTATGTATATTTCTCCAAATGTGATAAAACAACGGTACCTAGAGCCATCCAATTTTGAATAACGCACGTTTCCCCCCGAATATGCGCATCTGGAAGTCCAAATTTGGAATATGGAATTTGTTTTATTACACGTACGTTTCCACCCGAATATGCGCATCTGAAAGCCCAAATTTGGAATATGGAATTTGTTTTATTACCTACTTCATATTTTATAAAACTTAAACCAATTTTTGATGAACAAACTCAACGATTTAAAACCGAGCAATGGCTACACTCTACGTTAAAAAAAAAATCTCCTGCGCGCGGAATTGTGTATCGGAAATTCTAAAGATATGCGCATTTTAAATTATTTTGCGATATTGTTGTTGAACTGAAATTAAATAATAAAGAATTTGCATAAATGTAAGTATATTTCTCCAAATGTGATAAAACAACGGTACCTAGAGCCATCCAATTTTGAATAATGTACGTTTCCACCCGAATATGCGCATCTGGAAGCCCAAGTTTGGAATATGGAATTTGTTTTATTTATTATCTATTTCATATTTTATAAAATTTAAACCAATTTTTGATAAACAAACTCAACGATTTAAAACCGCGCAATGGCCACACTCTACGAAAAAAAAATCTCCAGCTCGAGGAATTGCGTATCGGAAATTCTAAAGATATGTTCATTTTAAATTATTTTGCGATATTGCTATTGAACTGAATTTTATGGTTTAAGTGCGAAGAACATGATATTTAATAAATAAAGGTAACACAAAAAAGTTAAAAAACGCCCCTTTGGACGTAATTTAAAATCTGAAACCTTTAAGATTTTGTTTTGCATTATTTTCTTTGAACAAATAAAATTCATTTCTTTAAAATTAATTCTCGTAATCTTTATGAATTTTGTGCGAGTATAAAATATTTCCGAAAGCATTCTGGTTAAATATTAACGAAATAGTAAAATTACTTACATGATCTAATTTTGTATGAAATTAGGAATACAAAAATGATAAATTATTACTGTAAATTCTTAAATATCGTTCTGTTTCGGAAAGGGCTAATATAAAAAACTTTTAGATTGAAGTAAGCAGGTTTGTAAAATGATTATGGTAATTAAATAACATATACCGTTTACAATCAGATATTAAAATAAAACTTACATAATGGCTATAGTAAACTAAAATGACATTCATATATTCAGTAAAAAGCTAATAAAATCTTCTAAGTTATGATAAACTAAATAAATGATATCGGATACAATCAGATATTAATAGAAAACTTATATAAAAGTTGTGGTAAATCAAAACAATATTCATATGTTTCATCTGTGAATGTCCAAGACTTAGGCAGCTCTGCTCTTTTTTGGCGAGGATTTTCATAAATTTTCGCCAAAAACAACTGTTTTGGAAAAAGGGCATCCTTTTTTTTGTGCAACCCTAGATGCCATTTGCTACGCTAATTGTCGATGGCGCACGCTAATGTGCACGAGGTCTCACTTCGTGATCCCCTTTCTTTCTATGGGCTATATGTTACGCTGCAGTTACAGTTGACTTATTACTTTGAGTCAAGATCTGACTGGCTAGCGTAGAGCATTGTGCTGCCTCTGCATCGATTCTGGATTCAGTGAAGCTTGATGCAGCTTTTTATCCCTCTCCTCAAAAGGCTCGGTCATGTTTTACGATGCAAATGTGGGGAAAGCGGACGGGAAATTTAGGGAACAAATCGCATTTCAGAAAGCAATGGAGCGTGTTTGCTGGAGTTGCGACTTTTCCCAACTGTTTAGCCTTTTCGTGAATAAACTCGAATCATGGGACACTTTTTTTTTCCTTTCTTTCTTGAAAATAAAAGCAAAACATTTTTCTTATCTTATTACTGTCATCATTTTTGGCGTAGTGTTTGAAAGTTATGGCTGTTTTTTAAGCGCTGCGAAGTTTGTGGCATTATCTATGGTAAAAAATGTATCATTCATTACAATGTTTTCTCGTTGTAAAGTTGCCAATTTCATTAAGACTTAAATGAATTATTGACGCTATTGTGCACTGCGCGTTGTAATGTCATCTGGATTATATTGAAAGATAATGGTTGTCCATTAACAATGCTATTTTCACATATTAGGAATGTGTTATGTACTAATACATATTATCGTGATTTTAAAAGACCATTTTATGGATTTACTTGCAGAAATTCTGCATTAAAAATTAACAATGGAATTCGAAAACTAGAAAACACCGCATATAGTACATACCAACATACATGCGTACGGTTTACTTGGAATTATAATTTTAAAAGTAGCTTTTCACTAAGCTAGACTTTGTTAAATTTGTCTCTGCTTCGAGTGACTGAACTTCATAATATCTGGCCTCCATTGGCAGAGCGGTAAGGAGGATGAAGGCTGGCCCGAGTTTCGAATCTCGGAGAACGGGCTGACTGTATTGGCGTTTTCGTGGGTTTCCCGATGTGAAATATGTATAGAAGCCAGTTTCCCTTAGAAAGTACTCCATGAAGGCATCCCTCCTTTCAGGCAGATAGCCCTCGAGTGCTGTGCTATGATTAAATAAATCAAATCGTAAAGTTTGCATCTGAAATGCAGAACGCCAAGAAGTATTGACTAGAAGTAAAACTAAACTAAATTTTTTGTTAACACTGCTACTTATAGAAATTAAACTTAACTTCTCCGAAGCTACCTCAGAGGTTCTGAGAATGCAAAATACTGAAAAGAGTTGAAAATTGATTTGATACCTACTCATTTCGGCTCCAAGTTATTCATGGGCACTATGAAAATAAATGTTAACATCAAACACACACACACACACACAAAAAAAAAAAAAGAAACTAGTAGGGATAATACATAGGCTGTTCACGAGAGAAACAGTTTTTCTAGTGTCTTGCCAAACTCTTATTTTTCGAAATTACGCACTCGCTTCTTATTTAAATCCATCTAGTTTACATTCTGGTGAGGCTGACGGAAGAAATTGAACTTACCGGAAGGAATTAACTAAAAATTCATTTGCTAATTGAAAAAAAATTTGCTGAGCAATGTCATATACGTTTTCTATTGCTTTTTAAAGTTAAACACACAACGCATTGTCTGAACTTCGAAATGGTTTCTGCAGTTTCATTGGATAAAACACATTGTGGGTGCAGAAAGGATTATTCACATAACCTATGATGTGAATAATTAGACATTACTCTTTTTGAATATGTAAATTACACACTGACTGAACTCGATGCGTTTCTGAAGTCTCTGAGAAGATGATTGAACTGCTGATAAAAATATTGACCATCCTAGTTTATTTTGGATTAAATAAGATCATTTATAACTTGAAAAATACAAATGACTTATTCAAAAAGTGATGGCTGTTTTTAAATGCTGCGAAGTTTGTGGCATTGTCTATGGTAAAAATTTATCATTCAATGTTTTCTTGTCCTAAAGTTGCCAATTTCATTAAGATAATTCATCAATTTCATAAGCCAGTGTATCGTCACCGACTTCAAGTAGAATAGTCCATTAAGTACGTTGCTGTTTTCTTTGGCACTGACCATTCTGCAGCTTCTCAGTTTTGTAAACTTTTCTTATCAAACTTATATGATAAGAAATAGGCAGGAAAGATGGCTCAGGTGCCACCAGATGGTGCGGGATGTTTTTGTTCCCTTAAAATTAGAGGAGAGGAAAATCTCAGCTGGAAACCAAAGCTTCACTAATGGTTTTACCGGTCTAGTCTCAAAACACGCGTTATATAGCTTCTCTTAGTTTTCATGAAGGACAACCTAGGGGACAGATTCGAGGATGTCTATCCTTCTTTTTCAACCATAAAAAGTTTCCAATGGACTTTTCAGCTCACTAGTAATTTAAGTACACGTTAGCACACTACTCTTCTATGTCCAGCTCTATTATTCATACACATGAACAAAATAACTTCAATATATTACCTATTATGTGCAGCCAGTTTATTTTCTTATAGTAACATGCATATATTTCTTTATTTTATTTTATTTTATTTTATTTATTTTGTTTTATTTGATTTATTTTGTTTTATTTCTTTATTTTGCTTTATTTTATTTTATGTATTTATTTTTTTATTTATGTATCTATTCTGTGGGTGTAATTTATTTCCTTATAGTAACATGCATATATTTCTTTATTTTATTTTATTTGATTTATTTTGTTTTATTTCTTTATTTTATTGTATTTTTAGTCCAAAGGGGCTTTCTCTCTGAAGGACTATTGTTTTTGTTTTACGATTTTGCGTCGGAAATATTAAAAGTCTGTATCAGTTTTTAAACTCTTGCCACAAAATATTGCAACCTTGTATTATATTTATAAAGAAATTAAATAATTAAGAATATGCATAAATGTATGTATGCTTCTCGCATTGTGATAAAACGATGGTACCTAAAGCCATCGAATTTTGAATGCTGTAATCCTGCTGCGAATATAGGCATCTGGAAGCCCAAATTTGAAATTTGGAATTTGTTTTATTAAGGATTTCATATTTTGTAAAACTTTAATGAATTTTTGATTAACAAACTCGAGGATTTCGAAGCGGGCGATGACAACGTTGTACAGAAAAAAACATTTTTATCTGCAGCGCGTGAGACTGTGCGTAGGAAATGCTAAAGATATGCTCAGTTGAAAATTATTTTGCGATATTTTTCTTTAACTGAATTTTATGGTTTAAGTGCGAAGACCATGATATTCAATAAATAAAAGTAACATACAAAATGTTTAAAAAAAGCCTCTTTGGACGAAATTTAAAATTAATTTTTTAATTTTTTTTATTTCTATACCTATTCTGTGCATGTATTTATATGCCTATGCTGTGCATTTCCTTATAGTAACATGCATATATTTCTTTATTTTATTTACTTATTACGCTTTATTTTATTTATTTTGTTTTTATTTCTTTATTATTTTCATTTTATTGCAATTTATTTTCTTATAGTGACACACATATATTTCTTTATTTTATTTCATTTTATTTATCTTGCGTTGTGTTATTTATATTATTTTATTTATTTTGTTTTATTTCTTTATTTTATTTTATTTATATACCTATTCTGTGCGTGTAATGTATTTCCTTATAGTGACATGCATATATTTCTTTAATTTATTTTGTTTTGTTTTATATCTTTATTTTATTTTAGTCCATTTATTTATTTTTTATTAATATCCTTATTCTGTGCATGTAATTTATTTCCTTATAGTAACATGCATATATTTCTTTATTTTATTTATATGGTTTTTCCTTTGCTGTCATGTATTCTGTCTTGAGTCAAATATCATTTTCCTAATATTATTCATGTTTGTTTCGATTTCGATTTTCTTCCATTATTAATTATTCATGTATTTTGATTATTATGTCCTCTCTATAAACATGTGGACTAAGAGGCAATTACACTGTCGTTAAGCTCATGTCGTGCTTCGTCAGGTTTTGCTCACATTATGAAACTTTTACCACATTATGTGTCGGCAAATTTGCCAAACTCATGTTGCTATCCAAGACATCAAAATCCATTGAAATCATCCAACGAGTTGGGACTTTCAGAAATAAAATCTCATTTAGATATTGAAGGATTTAAGAATCCATGAGAAGTAATAAGTGACCAATAAGTTGTTTATAATATATTTAAATCCATGTCACATTTGGTAGTCCTAATTAAAAGTTGAATCTCTTTCGTCTATGATAGATTATATGATACAGGACAACCTTACTTAATAACTGTCTGTGATATCCATCAAGGTAGAGGTCAATATATGATCCTCATTTGTGAAAAAAATCCTTGTCCTTTTATATTTGGGAATTAGCAACCTTAATATAAATTTCTTAATACAAAGTCCTGTTCTATGTACATCTCTTCAAAATCACTGCTTTCATTATAATTTCGAATGGCCAGGACGTTTACCACGTTATGTGTCGGCAAATTTGCCAAAAGCGTGTTGCGATCCAAGACATCAAAATCCACTTATATTTAAAAATGAGGAATATTACAAAGTTTTTTTTTTCCTATACTCACTCAACAGTTTTGTAATCAATTTAAACTGCAGGCTTTAAAACATGTGTATGCATGCAAAGTAAAAACAAATAAAGTAGTTATTTAGAAAATGACAAAACTTAGCTTAATCCGGATTCAATTCCGTTGTTTTCTCAATTAGCGTTAATAAGCGTTGCACTTAAAAAGCTCTACAATACCCTTAAGCAAGAAAAGAACTTCTAACACATGCAGGATCTGATATTAGACGTCATACGGAAAGTATGTTTTAACATGTGACGGGAAGCTTGAATACTAATCCATTTTAATAGCAACAGTTAATTTTAATAACAACAGTTAATTGAATTCCACAAAATAGCCTACCATAGACCGTTAGGTAGTTCAAGTTACATAACGTTTAACAGAAGTTTATTAGAGAGGATATATCTATCTGCCGATGTTAGTCTGTCAGGACTGAGTGTTCGGTGCATATTCTTGGCAAACATCTTCGTGAAACGTGAAATCCTGATCTTGAACAGGGAGCTGAATGCAGCTATGTTCTGTGGTAGAAACTGTGGTTAATTGGTAGAAGAAATGCACTTCAGAGGGATTTAAAATCCTCTTTTATTAAACCACAAATTATATACAGCCACTTCCCAACTCGGGAGGGATACAGAAAGTAATGACCGCCACTTGGGTCTAAACTGAACAATCAGGTAATTTAAACTAAAACTAATTAGAAATTGAGTAACCGTTGCTCACAGAGCTCTAAACGCGAGGTTGGCCTCTACACTAAATGGTGCGGAGCAAGATTTAACTAATACTTTCGCACTTAGAATTACTTCATTAAGTAATAACATAACAGCATAGCGGCTTAGAATTTAAATACTAGCTGATCAGGCGAACGTCGAATAGAGTAACAGTGGTCTGAGACTAAAAGCTCTCTCACACTGAGAGGTTCCTACCTCTCAGTGTCTTCAGTGTCAGTATTCTCTCGCTTAAATATAAACTTGGTTCCACTTCAAATTAGCATAAAGCTGAAACGCGCGCTTATTCTAACGGGAAGTTGAAATAAGAACAGATAGAAAAAGGTAAATTAAAATAAAACTTTGTTAGTTTAACTAAAACCTTACAAGTCCTGTCTTTCATCTGCATAAATTTCAGTAAAATTGAATGCTTTTTTAGACTTTCATCAAATCCAATACAATTTTGTAAGTAACTATCTGCTTATTGCTAGCATCATCTTGCATCTGAATCATGACTGAATCAAATTTTCTGAATCATCTGAATCATGACTGAATTCATGACTTGACGCATGACTGAATCAAATTTTCAGCGGAGATTAAAACTCTCTAACGGGCAAAGCCGCATATATACGGGCTAACATATTTTTCCTAGCCCGTATATATACGGCCCGTATATATATATGATATCTCTAAGAACGTATATATACGTGCATATTGAAATATGTCAAAGAGACCAGGGAAATATATTAAAAGTACATAAATCTAGGTACAAAATACGAGCAGAATTTTTACATTAAAATCAAGAAAATAATTTTCTCTCATAGTAGTCTTTGGAAATTTGTGCTTTCTAAGCGAAACCCCTGGCCGGTGAAAGGGTTAATACATACAGTAAAAATGACCACCAATTCACTTAGCAAACTCAAAACTTCTATGCTTAAAATAACATATAAAAGAATTCGAATTTCTTGGAAAGATTAAGCATTCCTTAAAACATTGCATTATTGAAGCATATTCAAAGTTAATGCTTTTAGAAGCCTTTCCGCAACATGAGGAAATTCTCTTTCAATAATTTCGGATTTCGGAAATGTATTTTGGGAAATTCTTTGTCCCAATGTCGAATTCGAAACTCAGGAAATAAACTGTTCACAAAAATTCGAAGATAAAGAATAAAGTACTTATTTTTATTTCTAAAGACAATGAATTTCTTTTCATTCTCTGTATGCGTATAAAAGAAATTTCTTTAGGACTAACATTTTTATGTGCATTAACAATTGTTTTCTTTACGGTTTACTGTGTTTTATCAGTCATTTAATTCATGCTACACGGAAGATTTGTATAAAAAAAATTAAATAGAATACATGCAATATTTGACACATTAATATTTATCATAATATGCATTTCTTTGATAGAAACAATTTGATCGATTTTACGCTCTGTAATAGGCCAGTTTATTTCAATGAAATGGATAGCAAAATATAAAATAGTGTGAGGTTTATCTATTTATTTTTAACTAATAGTTTAGTACTTTCCCATCACTCACGCTTTTCCTGCCAGAATATAAATGAGATAGCGAGCGTTTATTCAGATTAAGGTAGAAAGAAGTGCTATTTAAACAAGAGTTTCGGAAGTCACTGCTAGAACGTGTTTGACTATTCCAGACTACGTTGTGCCATGATTATTAGCGATTTGATTCTGCGACGTGAGTGCTTCTAGCCATTTGGCTTTGTCTCGCCGGTTTTTTTGCAAACCAGAGCCTTTCGTGCGCTTTAAATTATTCGGTGAGCTGTTACGCTAATCTACCGCATTTCAAATTGTTCAACGTTACATAAGGCAAGCCAGAAGTACTTGCCTTGCATAACCCCAAGTAAGTAATTGTTAATTTTGCATTCGAAGAATAAAAGTGTCTTATACATCTTTTTGTTTCACAAGGCTAGAAGACAATTTTCAATACTCCTTTTAACTCTCTAACCGGCAAGGCCGTATATATACGGTAAAGAATATTTTTTGTGATATCTGTACGAACGTATATATACGTGCATATTAAAGTATGTCAAAGAAATTTAGGTAATATATTAAAAGTACATAAATCCAGGTATAAAATGCCAGGAAACTTTGAAGAAAATAAATTTTTCTGGTAGTAGTTTTGGGAAATTTGTGCTTTCTTAGAGAAACTCCTGGCCGGTCAGAGGGTTAAAGTTTATAGTGTAAGAGAATTGTAAGTCCATAAGAGAACTAGACTTTATAATATATTACAAACACTGATATTTCTTTTATCTTTGAAAGTTTTCGTTACATGATTAATAAATATTTTTTTTAAATCTTACATACTTTGATTAGACATTTTTAGAAATATATATTATGAGAAGTGCATAGATATGTTGACATATATGTAAATTAACAATACGAAAAAAAAAGTTGGCCGATTTATTTACAGAATTTAGTAGAAAAATAATTACTATTTAGTAAGAAATTCTTTAAGATAGGCATTGTTTTATTTCTCCGGTTTAGTGCCGTAACAAGAGTTCATTAATACACTCTTCTTTAACATATTCAGTATCTAGATATATTAATTTTTAACGGATTTAATACCTAAGATAAACATCTTATCAGATGAGAACGCAAACTACTGCAAGAATCTGAGTGATAAAAAGAAGTAGAAGCGTGCATTTTCTTATTCCATGGTCAATCCGAAGAAATGTTTCATATTTGTTTATGTATATGTTTATGTGGAAACAAACCGGCCTACATAGCCAAACAATATGCCAGCCACACATATGATATAGATTGCTTCTATCTGGGAAAAGTTGAATAGAAAACAAAAGTTGGTTTTCCTAAATAGATTTAGAAAAACCAACTACTTAAAAGAAAATACACATATACTGAAATAAATGCCTTCTATCCTAAGGTGCTCCACAGCGTCGGTAGTATTACACAAGCCATAGGACTATAGTCAGAAACGCAAGATATAAGCCTGAAGACATTCTTCTTTTGGAAAATTTTGTTATATTCATATTGAGATTATGTAAATAAACGTTTAGTAAATGCTGTGGGCTTGATAGACTGTGCTTTGTTGAACGTGTTACTATCGTTGACTTGTTTTTATTATTGAAGTATTGAAATAAGATAAAGTATCATCACCATATGCATGAAGTAATATTTCAAAGATTTTATTTCTCAAGTTTAACAAAAACTCACACATACTTCAGCGGTATTTATATAAGGGCTCTACCTCAATTTCTACAACCGACCATACTAATTGCTTCTAGCTGTCTTCGGCTATTAGTCTCAAAACGGCATTTTGCGTCGTTTCACTTTCTACGTTGATTCACTTTTCAGACGGTTGCCATCAAACGTTATAGCCATGTATTATATTTAAAGAAACCAAATAATGAAGAATGCGCATGAATGTTTCTCGCATTGTGAAAAAAAAAACGGTATCTACAGCCAACAAATGTTGAATAACGTAGCCCTCCAACCGAACATAGGTACTTGGAAGCGAGAATTTTGAATTTCGAATTTGTTTTATCACCTATTTTAAATTTTGTAAAACGTTAATGAACTTTTGATTAACAAACTCAACGATTTTAATGCGAGCAATAGCAACACTGTACGAAAAAAAAATATCCCAGAGCGCGAGACTGTGCATGGGAAATCTAAAAATATGCTGTTTCTAAATATTTTGTGATACTGCTGCTGAACTGAATTTATGTGGTTTAAGTGCGAAGAACATGATATTTAATAAATAAAGGTAACACACAAAACGTTAGAAAACGCCCTTTTTGGCATATTTTTTTTTCATTTGTAATAGAAAGATGTGGAAACTTTTCTCGCATAACCATATTAGCAGCGCTTAAGAATCATTAATCCCATGCATTTTGCAATCTACTTAAAGCTGACACCTAAGTAATTTTTTTTCATATTAAATTCCCATTGTCAGCACAAATGTATAAACAAAATTCAATGCTTATGCTCAAATTGCAAAGAAAGATAAAGTGTTTGCGATAAATGAACTAAACGTTTAAAATTGTAATAAACCAGCTACTTCTTAAAAGTTACAGGAAAAGGATTAGGAACTGATTCAGATTAAGAACTGAAATTTTCCGAATAATATAAATTCATTTATATATTTGGCATAAATATTTAAATGCAATTACTCTATCAAATGGCAACTTGTTTCGCGCATTTTATCTATCACATTTGTGGTAAAGCAACAAATATTTAATAATATTTTATTTTAAAAACTCTCAAGTGTTTTCAAAATACAATATTATTAAATCAATAATATTTCTCAAGTTTATTTATTGCTGAAATAAAAATTCTTATTACGGTTGTTGCTAAGTTGCATGAAGAAATATTCAGTAATGTTAAGCCCCACCAGCGGCAAAGCGGTTAAACCGCTGAACACTGGTAGTTCCGACCTGGGTTCAATTCCAGACTAAACGGGGTAGTTATATGGGCATTTTCGTGGTTTTTACCATGTATAATGTGTGTACCAGCTTTCTTTAGAAAGTCCTCCAAGAAGGCATCCCTACCATCCTCCATACATACTTTGACATAATCAATTAAGCCAAACCAAACCAACCAATTAATAATATTAAATAAAGCGTGAAAAAATGAATATGCGAAGTCGGCAAAGGTTTAAACCTCAGATTTGAGTAGTACAGAATCACAAGATTATTAGTCCAAAGGGGTTTTTTCCTGAAGGACTATTTTTTTCGTTTTGCGATTTTGCATCGAATCACGCTGAATGATCATTTCACTTTTCAGATTATTGCCACCCAATATTATCGCCCTGTATTATATTTGAAGAAATTATATAATGAAGAATCTGCATAAATGTATGTATGTTTCTCGCATTGGGATTAAAACGACGGTACCTAGAGCCATCCAATTTTGGATAACGTAATTCTATTTCGAATATGGGCATCTGGAAGCCCAAATTTGAAATTTGGAATTTGTTTTATGATCTATTTCATATCTTGTAAAACTTTAACGAATTTTCGATTAACAAACTCAAGAATTTCATAGCAAGCAATGGCAACGTCGTACTGCAAAAACATTTTTATCTCCAGCGCTTGAGACTGTGTACCGGAAATTCTAAAGATATGCCCAATTTAAAATTATTTTGCGATATTGCTCTTGAACTGAGCTTTATGGTTTAAGGGAGAAGAACATGATATTTAATAAATAAAGGTAACACACAAAATGTTAAAAAACATAATGGAAGTAATTTAAAATCTGAAACTTTTCAGATGTTCTTTTCCTTTTTTTTTATTATATTGATAATCAGCCCTTATTTTAGGAAGTTAAAGATACAGCAAAATGCTCTTATAAACTAATATGTTTTTAAACGCACGAATATGGTATCCTACAAGGAAGCAAAAATACGCTATACAAATTAATGCAGTCCAATTGGATTGTTCAAAATGGCGATTTGAAAAACACTTCTACTTGAAAATTTTAAATTTCAGTTTAAATCTCAGATTAATCATAAAGATTCCATTAAAAGACAATTAATTATAATGCGCATATTAATCTCATGGGACTTAATTTTTTATAATCAGAATTGGACGACTAAAGAACGCATGAATAAGCTTGGTTTGACATTAAAGAACAAATATCGAGCTTCAAAATGTGGAAAATATGCTTCTCCAAAAATAAAATGCAGAAAAAGGAATCGTATTCCCGCATATCTTGTACGTCCTACGAGAGGGATTTGGAAATCAGTTGAGCCTAAAAGTTGCTTTCTGTCTTTGCTATGGAAGTCTTTCTGGCAAGTCATATTCCCTTCCAAAGTCTTTAGATCTGTGTCGCACGCATCCAGTCTTGAAGTTTTTCAACCGTAATAATCCCATTCTCAGTATGAGATTTTTCGTTTATGAAGGGAAAAAATATCCTCTGAAAGAGATTCTATTTAAGCGCTTCGGAGTGAGTGGATCAAAGACTCTGAATTTTTTAAGATATAATTCAATTCTTCATCATTAATTTTTTTGGAAAATTTTTACATAACGAACGTGGTAAGAAAGAATTCTGCTAGATCTTTTGATGCGTGCAGAATATAAAATGGAATGGGTAACAAGGAAACGAGTGAATTGAGTATGAAAGGAACAATTTTTTTTTAGGAATGTAATAGTATTGAGAAATGCAGAAATGATATAGAATGGAAAGGAGGATTTAAAAGTTAAAAAGGGAAGGGAATTCGGGAATCTATTTCAGGTGTATGAAAGAAATGCATGTTTTTTTCTGAGCTCCAGTTTGTGTGGTTATATTATTATATGACGTGCTTTGAAATATATACAGTTTAATCAATTCTGATAGTGATACCATTTAAAATATAACTTTGAAGTACTCAAATATTTTCTTTCTAAATTCAGAGTTTCAGAATTTCAATTATGTGGATGCATGAGCGTAGTTTATTTAAGCAGTAATTTGTAAATAAGCTATAAAACTGCAACTGTAATATAACTGCTAAAGTTGTCAGGACTGTGTGTTCGGTGCATACTCTTGGCGAACATATTCGTGAATTAAACTAAGTCCTGATCTTGAACAGGGAGCTGAATGCAGCTATGTTCTGTGGTAGAAAACTGTGGTTAAATGGTAGAATGACTACACGTAAGAAGGATTTAAAGTCCTCTTTTATTAAACCACAATTATATACAGCCACTTCACAAATCGGGAGGGATACAGAAAATAATGAACGCACTTGGGTCTAAACTTGTCAGGACTTAGTGTTCTGTGTGTATTCTTTGAGAACATGGTAATTCTGTAAAGGGTTCTTATCCTTACGTTCTAAGTCCTGAACTGGAACAGGGAGCGGAAGGTACGCTATGTTCTGATGTAACTGCTGGGCTGGAGAATAACTGCACGTGAAGGGATTTGAAATCCTTTTTTATTCAATCACTATTAAATACAAACCTCCCAATTCGGGAGAGATACAGAACGTAACAGACCACACTTTGGTCGAACTTAACAATCAAATAAATTTAAATGAATTAAAATAGAACTTAAATTAAACGTTGCTTCGCAGAGCAATTCGGGGAAGTTGGCCTCTACCGAAAAGGGTGCGTAGCAAGGTATACTAAATACTACCGCACTTTAATTTATTTTACAATGCAATCACGTAGTAAGCACTATGGCTTATAAATTTAAACTGCTAGCTGGTCAGGCGAACGTTGAGCAGCGTGACCGTGATCTGAGGCAAAGCTCTCACACACCGAGAGGTTTCTACCTCTGTCTTAAATAGTGCTTGGCTGAACTTAAAAAAATTAGCATAAGCTAAAAACGCGCGCTTCTTCTGACAGGAAGTTGAAGCAGAGAGGAGATAGAAAAGATTTAAATTAAAATAAACTTGGTTAGTTTAACTAAAACCTTACAAACTGAACAATCAAATAATGTAAACTAAATTTAAATAGAAATTAAGTCGTCATTGCTCACAGAGCTATGAACGCGAGGTTGGTCTCTATGCTAAATGGTGCGTAGCAAGATTTAACTAATACTAACGCACTCGGATTTACTTCAATAAGTAATAGAGAAACAGCTTTAAGGCTTAGAATTTAAATACTAACTAGTCAGGCGAACGTCGAACAGAGCAGCTGTGATCTGAGACTAAAAGCTCTCTCACACTGAGTAGTTCCTACCTATCGCTTAAATAGAAACTTGGCTCCACTTCAAATTAGCATAAAGCTGAAATGCGCGCTTATTCTAACGGGAAGTTGAAATAAGAACAGATAGGAAAGGCAAATTAAAATAAAACTTTGTAAGCTTAAACTAAAATCTTACAAAGTCACATTGAGAAAAAGTTGCATTTTTTTGTTTGATAAATTTATTTATTTTATTTTCATTAATGATTGATCTTTTAAAAAGTTTAAAGGCCTATTTTGAAGCATATATTAAAGAACATTCTTGGATCATTTTCATTATAGAACAACACCTCCCCCCTAAAATTCTACTGTATGATGTATGTTTGTTTCTTGGCTAGCGTTAAATTCAATATATTGTTACCTACTCATACAATACCGTTTTTCTATATTCAGATTAATAAAAAGGTTTTAAAGCATGACATGTAGCCCAGACGGTATAGTGATTAGAGGAGCCTACTGCGGTAAAGTCCCGGGTTCGAATCCCGGAGAAGACATGGATGTTTATAAATGAATAGTGTCCGTGCTGTATGGAAGTACTCTAAATATGCGGAGAGCTGTGTTTTAGTGGAGGAGGGAAAGGGTGGAAGACCCCCGGATCTTCTTGGGTTGCACTCCCTCAAAACTGGGGTGGAAAATAGTAGAAGTCCAACCTATTTTTGGAGCAGGCTCTGGCAACCATTGTTCCATGTATTATGGACACAACAACAAGCATAACATTTTATTTATTTCATTCTTTGTTTATTGAAACAGGCTAATGACAATACTCTCTGAAAGAATCAAATTCACGCACATAACTTTCTGGAGAAATTTCTTTGGTAGGTGTTGTCTTATGACGCGAAAAATAAAATTTTTCATCCCATTATACAGTACCAGAATTAATATAACGAGAGATATCGTAAGCTATGAAAATAAACTGTAATCTTTCCGAGCAATATTATCTGATTTTCATGTCCTTGTTTGCGACGTGGTAACTTTCTTTTGTGTCGTTACAATGACACAAAAGTGTCAGCCACAAGCTTTAATCAAAGCGTATGTTTCTAGTGTATCTCGCTATCTAGAGTTAGCCTTGATTAATGAAGAGTTTAAAATGGCAATTGTAGTCATGTGTCTGTTAAATTTTCACTTTTAATTTCCAAACTTTTATAAAACGTCATTATCATCTTTAACGTCTTCATTTTGCTTTAAACAATCCCAATAGCTTACTGTGAAATTAGCATTTTTTTAAACTCACCGCTTCACAACTCTTAGGAACAAGGATGTTTTACAATATAATTAATAACAGGCATCTGTTGAAGAAGTGAAGGTTAGTATGCACATTTAAGATATTACACATTCTTCATAAAGTAAAATTATACAGATTTTCCCCACACGGAAAACGAAAACTAAAGAGAAGAAACATGCTCATAGAAGTAATTTCAAAGTGTGAAAGAAAATGTTAATTCTCACGGAAATGGTGACACATATGAATCACTGGCTAGAATGTGTGATCTCCTCGAACAATAAAGCATTTTATGTCTGTTAGGCTTGCTTTCAAATAGGTTGTTAAGGACAGTTTGTGGAATATTGTCCCATTCATAACTCATGGTCATTTGGAATTTCTACACTTTTCGGAGAGGATGACTTGAACCTGCTATATGGGATTCAAGTCGGGAGAATATGCAAAATCCTAATCTGCGTTCAACACTTTCCTTACGAAGGAAAGGTCCTTCTCAACACTTCAAATGCCCTGTGCGAGCGTGTATTTTCATTCATTAACAGGAAGTCCGGACCCACTGAAAAGAAGACATGAAACAGAAGAATTTCAGTGCAGTTTCCCTAGCCTGTAACAGTACCTACATAAAAAATGTGAAAGTGTGTTCTGCCTTTGCTCATAATGCACCCCCTCACACTTTAGTTGTAACGAACAGTTTTATAGGTACTCTGCTATTGATGCCGGATATTTGCAGCTCTCTTCACACTAGCTGGTGCGTAATATAATATCCGTGAAGCTAATAGAGAAGGATCAATTGCGTGTGTGTGTGTGCTGTAATAATTAAAAAATGTTTCACAACACCGAAAATTACTTAATTCTTTACATAAGACTTTATTTATTACAATGGTTAGCTAATGTAAAAATTCAAACAGTCCATACTGCATACATGTATGCGTACATATATACAAAACATGTAATATTACATATATAGAAATGTTTTAAAAGGAAAATTTTTAATCCTTCCAAGAATTTTCGCGCATTATGCCGCTGAAAATTAATCGGTAAACATACCAAAAGAAATTTAGAACCAGTTTTTCACAAAGACCGAAAACTGAAATTAAAATGAATTACATAAAATCCTATAAATGTAGAAAAAGCATATTTTAAAATGTAAAAATTAAAATAAACAATCTCAAGAAAAAAAAAGAATATAAAAGAACAAGAAAAGAAGGAGAATTCAATCAACTTTGGACATAACATAGTCAGGAGGAAGTATGTCAAACCTAATTACAGTCTCAAACAGTTACAACCAAAATTACAGTTCCTTTCAAAACAAAATCCTTGCTTTTCTGTTTCCAGAATTAGCTGATGAACCATTTTAATATATATATTTTTTAATTTTAATAGTTAACTCGAAAATTCTGATTCTTCTCAAAGTGAAGGAAAATGGCAAAACTACAAAATAAAATCATTAAAAATATCTTTCAGTTTAAAAAGATTTTTCTAATCTGAAAAGAATCTGTAATAAAAATGAAAACTTACACTAAAAATGTAGAAAAAATTAAAATCCTACAGTGAAAGAAATCCTTGAAATTTCAAAATAATCTTAACACAAAACGTCTTTGGTACCTCTTGTCAAACATTTCTTTTTCTACATTTATAGCATTTTATGAAGCTCATTTGAATTTCAAT
This sequence comes from Stegodyphus mimosarum, assembly GCA_000611955.2. Lineage (NCBI taxonomy): Eukaryota > Metazoa > Arthropoda > Arachnida > Araneae > Eresidae > Stegodyphus > Stegodyphus mimosarum. The sequence continues at coordinate 4,811 of KK117111.1, read as the reverse complement.
TTTAGGTCATTGTGAAAAATTGGTTTTAAATTTCTTCGTTTATATATATAGTTCTATTCGTTTATATAAATACAAAGAATATTATATACTAAAGCATATTTTTAAATGAATATCAACAGTTCACTATAATGTAAAGAGAAAGTTTTACCCAAATTTTTAATTCCACACTAATACAGGGTTTTTATAAAGTCACGGACCCATTTTTATGTTTAATAACACATAAAATAATAAAGATAGATTAAATTTAATAACATAAATGGTTAGATAGACTCAAAAAGTTTCATGATACTTGTCAATGAACTTCCACGTGTGCCCCCTTCGTCGCACGGAGAATATCAAGTCGATATTCGATTTCACGCCAGGTACCGGCAAGCACGTCGGCATCCACAGAGGCTATTAGCGGTTGTAATTCTGGCTTTTAGGTCATCCATGTTCGACACTCTCCTCCTGTAAACGTTGTCCTTTACAAATCCCCTAAGGAAAACGTCCAGCGGCGTTGTATCAGGTGATGTGGGTGGCCAAGAAATTGGATCTCCTCGCCCAATCCATCTTCCTGTAAAATGGTCATTCAAAGAACTACGAACAATGGCACCCCAATGAGGTGGTGCACCATCTTGTTGCAAAAAGACATGTGGCTGAAGATCTTCTGGTTGTGGAAATAGGAAGTTTTCTAACATGTCCTAAGTATACGACTGATGAGATCGTTTATTCTGTAAAAAAGAAAGGTCGAATGACTCGGTCGTGCATTAGTCCACACCCCACATCAACCTTTGGAGAATCCCTTTGTGCCTCACGGTATTCATGGGGGATTTCAGATCCTCATATGCGCAATAGTTGCCAAAAACAAAAGAGAGAAAAATGCAATTAGTAAGCAGACGATATTTAGAAAAGTACAGATATTTAGACTGGAAAATGAAATTATCTGAAATTAACCACACGCGCAAACGATATTTATAAAAGTAAAGATATTAAAACCTGAAAAGGAAAATATATAAGTTATTCCATCCATAAATGCCATAAGTTTGTTTATATATTCATTATTTTATGAGTTGTTAAACATCAAAATGTGTCCGGGACTTTATAAACATCCTGTAGAATTAAATGATTCAATTTGAAACTGACAACAATGAAAATTCTTTCCCTTTTACTTCCTTGCACGAAGTAAAGGAAGTATTGCAATCACGAAAAATTCCGGGTATCATATTTCAAACGAAAGTATCCATTTTCACCGCATTCGAATGCAATTTAAGGATATTTTTACGTAACATCCGTACGTAAGGACAGAATAAAGCACTATTTTTCCCAAACCAATTATAAAACTGATTTAAACGGATTCAGAAAAGATGTTTTCGTGGCGTCTGTACCAACGTTCGTATGCATGTATAGATCTCGCATAACTCAGAAACGAGTAGCCTCAGAACGTTGAAATTTTATATATGAGATTACTTTAATATGTAGTTGTGCACCCCCTTTTAGTTGCAATTGACCGCATCAAAAGTATATATATATATATATATGTATATATGCTCACACTGTTATTCTGTTACCCGAGCTCAGTTTTTTTTTATTCTTACATGATGGTAAACTGCGCAATTTTTGCTTTATAAATTATTCAATTATGTTGTTCTTATCTTCCAGCTGAGGTTTTTATGCCTTTAAGTAGTGTGAAACGGAGAGTTCACGGCCAGGAGGCGGTGCGCGGTGCAAGTCGGGAGGCGGTGCAAGTTGGGAGGCAGATTGCGGATGAGCCCGGAAGCAGGTGAGGCGGTGCAAGTCAGGAGGCGGTGCAAGTTGGGAGGTGCAGTTTGATTAATTGATAAGGTGTCGTCACACTTTGATAAGAGATTATCTTTTGTTGATTTTCCAGCGGTAATTTCTAATTTTAGGATTTTTTTTCCTTTGTATTTTTCTTCGTCTTTACTAGGCATATAATGGTTATTTCCTATGTTCTCTAAACGCCTGGAATTTAATGACTGACAGATAGATGTAAATTTTTAATTTTTGCGCTATATTTCAAGAATTATAATGTCCTATGCACTCTTAGTTTTAACGTATGCCTTACAATTTTTTATTTCATCAGAGCATATTAATTTTCCTTTATCTTAATTACATTACTCATTTTACACAGGACGTTCTTCATATCTTTTAACCATATACTCGTAATTTTATTTCACTTATTAAATTTTAGGAGTGTAATTATTCAGATATACATTTTAATTTATCATATGATTTTAATTTTAGATCCAATTTTAACTTTTTCCCTTCTTTCTAACCTTCGTAATGTTTAATGTACTCCAATTTATAACTTATTTGCTATATTTTACGAGCGTAATTATTGAAATATATGTTTCTATTTATTATATCATTTAATTTTATATATAATTTCAATCTTTTTTTCATACTTTCTAACATTTGCGATCTTCAACATATTATATATTTTAACTTATTTCTGATATTTTCTGATCGTTTACATGACCTTCACTTAATTTAGATGTAAAATTTTTAATTTATTTCGTAAATCTTAAGCTTATTTATTATATTATCACACTATACACACTGACTTTTATTTAATTTTAGATGTAATCTTTTAACCTTCTTTCCTATTTTTAATGTTTTTACTTCCCAACATACTATAAAGTTTAACTAATTTGCTATATTTTCGCATAATATACATCCCATAATATACATCCCACCATCTACTTTCATACATTTTAACTTTCATAATTTCCAGTATAGTCCTAACTTTAACATAATTCGTATATTTTCCTATCATGTACTTAACTTTTATATAATTTTACATGTAAATTTTAACTTCTTTTCTATTTTTCGACGTTTTTAGTTCCCAACATACTCTGAATTTTAACTAATTTGCTATATTTTCACACTATGTACACGACTTTCATTTAATTTTTAACTACTTTGTACATGACTTTCATATAATTTTTAACTACTTTCATACGTTTTAACCTTAGTAATTTCAAACAGGCTCTTAAGGTTAGCTTAATTCCTCTGTTTTTTATCATATATATGGACTTTATTTAATTTTAGATGCTATTTTTTACTTACATCTTATGTAACTCGTACATTTCAAACCTTCGTAATTTTTAAAGTACTCTAATTTTGAACTTGTTTATTATATTTTCTTACCATATACATGAACTTTAATTATTTTAGATGTAATTTTTATACTTTTCTGACACTTTGTTTCTTTCTAGTTCCCAACATACTCTAAATTTTAACCCATTTTTATAATTTTCGGTTGTAATCACGCTTTTGATTTTACTATTTCAGCTAAATATACACGTTTAAATGTCTTAAATATAGAGATAGTTTTCAATTAAACATTTTATTTTACAACCTTTAACTGCTATTTGTACCCAATTCATTGAATAGCCTTTACTTACTCTATATTTTATAGTACTGTTTTAATTTGCCAACTGTACAATTTCTTGTTTTATAGCAGTCTTACCATGACTGATTCTAATATTTTTCTTCATTCGCATTTTCAGACTTTAACCTTTCCTGAGTATTCATGTATTTCCTTAAAGTTTTTACATCATTTATATCTGAATACATGCATTTAAGCTCTTCAGTATTACCAATGTTCAGTTTTGAACCTAGATTGCTATTAAGCTAACTTGATAGATTGCGAATTTTTAGAATGAATTCCCAATTTTCATCTATAATTTCAGAACCTTTTTCACTGCTTCATATATACATACAGAAATCTTTCATATTGTTTTAGACGTTTCATACCTTTTAATTCGGTATGTTTTTGCTAATTCATTGCATCCTACATCACTTTAAATGCCCCGACTATGCTAAATTTATCACCTTTTTTCTGCACCAAGTACGAGTATTTCTGCCTTCATAGACAACTTTCAAGTAAAATTAGCGAAATGTCAGTTTTCATTAATTTATTTACCAAGTTATTTTCTTATGAAAGAAATCTTATGAAACACCTGCCATACTTTTACACATCATATATCCTTACCAATATACATATAGTTACGCAAGGAACCAAAGAAAGAAACAGTAAGAGACACTTTACCCAAGTCTCCGCTATATTTCTGAATATTTTTACCTCCATCTGCCCCGAATACAGAAATTTCTTCATAAAATTCTCATCATGTAAGTTAACTATTCTTTACTAAGACACATTTAATGAGGAATAATCCCCTTTCAATGCAAAATTACACCCAAATAATTATAATATTTTCTTATATTTGTACGTATATGTTCGCATTATAGGAACTTTCTATGCATTTTTGAGAAATGTAATTTAATTATTGTTGCTAAATATTGCTGTTTTCCAAGAGAAAAACTCCAAAGGCTATCTAAATCATCCAACTTTTCCTGCATTATTTCCTCAGTACACAATAACTATCTTAGAACTATTTTCCTGATTTTAAGAACTTAATACAAAATAAACATGCTCCACTGTAGATAATTTACTATTTTATCCAAAATGAAGATAGAAACTTTACCAAATTTAAGCTTTTTTTCCCCAGAATTTCAACAAAGAACAACTTATTTACCTAAAAATGAGTCTTGGGATATTCTTATCGGCTTCAGATTTGCTATCAGTCGGAAAAACCTGATGTTCACTTTATCTAGCCTTGTCACTATACACATAAGAACCACGAATCATTGTGAAGTACAATCAACATTTTAGATACAGTCAATATTGATTCAATAACTTTAATTAAATTTAAATTAGAAATTTTAAAAGATAAGCGCATTTATGCTACATATTATTAGATGAGTCACAAGCATTAATAGTGGAAAATACAATTAAATACCAAAGACCC
>KK117108.1:38824-114585 GCA_000611955.2 Stegodyphus mimosarum | reverse complement strand
TCCGGGGGTTTAGTAGTGGTCGTCCACAAGGAACCACACCCGCAGATGACCGGTATATTGCCTAACAGGCCAGAAGAAACAGGCGGCAGACAGCGGGAGAAATCACTAGACACACGACACAGGCGACTGGACGACTGATATCGCGTTTTACCGTGGCCAGAAGACTGCACGGTGGTGGTCTGTTTGCACGACGCCCTGTATGGTGTGTACCTCTAACGCCTGCCCATCGGAGAAGGCGTTCTCTGTGGTGCCGGGAACACCAGGATTGGAGAGACAATGGATGGAGACGAGTACTCTTTACAGATGAGAGCAGATTTAGTCTGAGTTGCGATTCTAGACACATACACATCTGGACAGAGCGGGGAAACGTAATAACCCGTTCAACATCATCAAAAGGGACTGTTTTGGAGGTCGCGGAGTTCTCGTTCGAACAGACATAATGCTTGGTAGCCGGACCGACCTTCATATCTCTCAAGGAGGTTCGTCACCTGGGACTGCTATTGTAACGAGGTTCTTCTTCCTTACATGCGTCTTTTCACAAGGGCTATGGGTCCTTAGTTCCTCTTCATGGACGACAACGCTCCACCTCATCGCACAGTTACTGTCGAAGAGCTGTTGGAGAGTGAAGATATTGAACACATGGATTGGTCGGCAAGGTCTCTGGATCTAAATCCCGTCAAGCATGTACAGAACTTACTAGGGATACCCGTGGCAGCACATAACTTATCGGCAGTAACGATTCTGAAACTGCGATTGGTGCTACAAAAGGAACGAGCAGCAGTGTCTCAACAGCTCATTAACAATCACATATCCAGCATGCACAAATGATGTGAAACCTACCTAGCAGTCAGGGGAGATCATATCCCCTATTAAAGACCGGATGTTTCTTGCTGGACACCCATCACAGGGATGTTTTGGCCTTCAGTCGCATTGCGCTCCATGCTACTTTTTCAAGGCTTTTTTAGTCGCATTGCGCTCCATGCTACTTTTTCAATAAAGCTTTTTTTTATCCCTCTGATTTCTCTTTTAGTAAGTGTTGCTTACATTACTCATGTCCTTACGTATTGGGGATCTTACAGTATTAAATGTGTTGATTTGGAAAGCTTTTGTATAAAGTTATATTGAAAAAACCGTCTCGTCCTTAATTTTTGCGCACCAGTGTTGAATTGCACATTCAAGACATGAAACATGCACTTTGAATTTTGTCAATCTGCCCAGCAGACCGGGAGATATAGAACTGTCCCACTTTTTTTTCGCAGTGTACATGGTTGGAATTTTTAGCTCTTTTTACTATTTGTATAATATTGCAAGGGAAGATTATTTTTCTTAACAAATGCTGGTACTTTTCAAGAATTCACCATTGATTTTTTTTTCACTATTTTAAATTAGCCTTCAATAAATTATTTTCAAAGTTAAGCAAAACTTTGAAAAGTACCGAGAGGCAGGATTTATAGTACTGATTTGAGTTGTTTTGAGCTTTTCATAATTCTTTTCTCCAGAAAAATTTACTCAACTTAGTTTTAGAATTATTGTTAATTTCAGAAAATAATTGTTTTTGACTGTGCAACATAGGTTTCAGTGTTACTAACATATGATGAAGAAGTTGGTGTCAAAGGAAATCTTTTTGAGTATCAGTATAATCAAGAAAGAATACTATAAAAGAGTACTGCCTGAGCAATTAAAAAGCTAAGCATCTGCATAAGTATATTTTTATCAAACTGTTACAACTGGTGTTCATGACAGTTGTGGGAAACTAGTTCTCAAGAAGCTATGAAATTACCAGCTTATTTCTGAAAGCTGAATAATTATCAAAAACCTTTTAATCAGGAAGCTACTACAAGTGCTGAAAGAAGGGATAATGAAAGTAAATGAAATAAATGTTAAATGAAAGGTTGAGGAAGTAGATATGGTGTTGCAGTATTGCACATCCTAATTGTTAATGTGTGTTTTGAAACTAGTGTTTGGTTTTCCAGTGCATTTGCTGCTGATTTTCTCACTGTTGTTTCAATATTGTTGCATAATTACATCTATGAATAAAGAATGCCAGAGGATGATTACCATACAGTTATAATCTGAGTATAGGACTGACTGACTGGCTTTGCCATTTGCTTTAGTATTTTATCATCGTGCAGCACTCAAGTGAAAACTTAAAAGTTGTAAAAAGGTTTATTTGTTTTTTAGCACTGTTTAATTCCTTTTTAGAACAGAACTCATCTTAAGAATAAGTATTTTTTAATTATTATTCATTGATGCGACACATTTAGATGCAGTATTTTTAGTTTTGTGGTGGATTTTGGCTATTAAAATGTATATGAGGACTGGGATATTAACTTTTGTTTGACCTCCCATATTACAGCATGGATTAAATTTGTGCTAATCAGTCAACTTTCCTCAACTTTTCACAACTCTGGTAATGGATAAATAATTTTAAGATTTGATACGAAGATTTGTATTACTTTATAGGAATTTTGTGAAAAATAAAAGGCATATGGTTTACTGCTTAGTCGTTTGATTATGTTGTTTTCGGCATGATTGTTTACCACTTAGTAGTTTGCTGAAATTGTTGGCTGGTGCAGATGCTGTATGTCATAATGTGAATGCATAAAATAAAAATTATGTACATAAGAAATGATTTTTATGATTTATTGCAGCTTTTACTTTGCATTCTATTTCATTTTATATGAAAAATTATGATAATGTTTTGTTCTTGTCTCTGATTAATGCAGCATTAAAACTTGCATGTTTTATGTTACAACCTGAATATAATTGTATTAACTGTTATGCATTAAAATGTGCTGAAAAATTGTTTTAAAAGTATCTTTCATCACCGAAATCTTGTACTAAGTGTAATTTTACATATGTATACATTACTTGTGTTTTTATCATATACTATACTTTAGACTGATTAGAAATAGTAAAAGTGAAAGGGAAAATATAGCATTCATTTTTATTTTGTGATATATTATTGTTTTATACCGTGTATTATGACTGTAAAATCTTAATCATTTTTCCAAGTGATTTTGTATTCATATTTACCTACATTCTGTAATTTAAACGGTGTTAAAATGCTGATTCGGTGTTAAAGTGTTATAATTTAATTTTAAATGGTTTTCTCATTATTTTTTTAGGAAAGAAAGTAGGAAAGATCCACAGGAAAATGAAATGTCTCATCTTCAAGAAATGCCACCCATGTCACCTGTTTCTTCTATAGGTCCTCTGTCAGATACATCTCTTAATTCTTCTTTTGACCTAACATCACCACCACCTACCATGCCACTCGATACTGTCAAATTTCTTAGATTTGCAGGTTAGTCAGAATTTTTTTATTTGGTACCCAAATTTATATTAAATTAGCTTTGTTTCTGTTATGAGTGGGGATAAGAGACTTGACTATATACTTATAAACCATTTTGTTCAAGTGCTACTATGTTATGAAACTTTGAGATTGATTCGCTTTCCCTAACAGTATGCAACCAAATGCTGGGTTTTGAGAAGATTATGCTCGACACTAGCAATTGTACAAAAACGATCTTTAATATTTGATCCTAGTCATTGGAAGTATCTAGTCGGTTTTATTGGGGCAAGTGAGGTAGATGTCTGTCTGATTATAAATTGGATTTGTGATTGGGTTTTCCATTAAACTTGAAAAAAGCTATTTGTACTTAAAAAAAGACACTTTGGTGTTTTCTACTAATAGTAATATATTCCATTTTTTTTATTTATTTATTTAACTAAAAATTGTAGCCAGTACTCCATTTTAGTACCCATTGTTCATAATTTTAAACCATTGACAATGACATTGTAGTTCATTAAATGCACTACCATCTGAGCATACATTTTCATAAACTATTCCAATACTTTTTCTCGAGATCACTTACTTCACACTGTGCAGTGAGAAGCACTTGAGGTGGCTTTCAATATTCCTCAGACACTTTTCTATGCAGTGTGCTCTTAAGAGCTCATAATTTTGTGCAATTTATTATTATTATTATTACTTTTATTAATGAATACTTATTAGCTACACAGCTGTACATCACAAAGAAATCAAATGTACAGAAAACTTTTGGGGGTATTGTGTAGATATTACAGTATTGTCATTCACTGTGAAGTAATTCCAAATCGACTGGACATCTGTATTTATATTGGACTAAGTTTCGAGAGCCTTTCAACAGATTCCAGGAATTCTTGAATGATGGGGAACGGGTGAGAAGCTTTTTGGATGTACAGTTCCAAAGAATGTCCAAACGTCATCTGCTAGATAAGACATAAAGTTCACTTACCGAATTGCTGTGTTCAAAATGTAATTTGTGATTTTATTCTTTCTCTGTTTCCTATTTAATTTCATTGAGGTTTTTTTTTTTTTGTTTTTTTTTTTTTTTTTTTTTTTTTTTAATTCCCACTGAGAAGCCAAGGAGCCCCTGGGAAGTGTACACTAAGCCTTAATTTGGAATTACTTCCATGCAGATTTAAATGTGTTATTGTTTGTTCTTAGAGTTCAGGAGTTAAGTATAGTCAAATACCAAATATCCACTGACCTGAAATCCGCACTGCCTCTCAAAATATAAACATTGAATTTATAGGTTCCAGAAACCGCAGAATGGAGAATGAAATACCGAAGAACAAATATTTATCCAATAATAACGTCATAATTACCGAATAATAATGATTCTGTGTTAGTGGCAGAAAAAAGATCTTAACCCAGAAGAGGCTTTCAGTATGGATGATGTGTTCAGATGAGCTAACACTGGCATATCAGATAACCGATGTTGAAATCACTGGCTGTGTTTTGAACTTGCCACAGCAAGAAAACGATTCCGACACCGACACAGATAAGGAATTTGGTAGGAGTGGGAAAATATCTTTTAATGAAAATTTGGAACATAGTGAAAAATACCTAAAATATTTAGAACAACAGAGCTGTGTCACAGAGCAAGAGATTATGACCCTGTAGAATTTACAAAAAAATAAAAAAAAACTTACTCTGGAGCACCTAAAGTTTTAAAAACAAACCTTTATCAGAAAAATGTTTGAAACAAGTAAAAAAAACAAATATTTTATGCTTTATTAGTATCTCTTATTTTTACACGTCTCTATTATATATGTCCTTAATGCTTTAAAATATTCCTGCAATCACTAATATAAATGAATAATATAATATATATATATTATATTTATTAATATCGCTTAAACTTTCTTTATTCTTTCTTCCAGAATTCAAAATTTGGGGTTAATCCAAATATAATTTGTGAATTTTTAAGATTTATATCTGAAATTTGTATTTTAAAATATTTTGTGTAAATTTTTCAAAAATATTTTTGTATTATAACCTGTAAAATTTTTAGCATCATCTTAAAAGTAGATGTCTAGGTGCACTTGCAAAAAATTAGTTTTTTCAATCAAAATTTCGTAAGATATACATGAATTTACATAGTGGCACGGTTTGAAATTTGGCATATTCGTTACAAGCGATAATAATGCCAAATGTGGTTTACACTTTGTTAAAATTATTTGAAAGTAATGAACGTGACCTTTTTTCCACTCATGTACAATGAGAAAAAGGAAAGGAAAATAGGTTGCTATAAATTAAGAAGTTCGCCTTGGCGAAAACTGAAAAAAAAGTGTGCTAAGATAAATGTTTAAATATCTCCAGAAATTTCACACCAAATTTTAGAAAATCTTAATATTTGGGCATAATCTGAGTCATAGAATCGAAAAATAGAAAAAAATTGGCATGTCATTTCATAAAAAGTCTGATTTTGTGTCAAAATACCTGTTAGGACAATGCTGTATATAAACCTAATATATACACTGGTGTGCAAAAATTAAGGACGAAGTCGAAAAATTAGCATATCAGCTGAACAAAGAGGCAGGGCGGACAGAAAGACCAATCAGGAGATTAAGTAAGGTGATGTATGGTAGCACGTGTGCAGATATGCAGGTAGACGTAATGGGGGAGTGTCTGAGTAGTATAAAGCATGTTGTCGCTGTAAGATCAGTATTTCTGCACGCCGTATAGCAGTTAAAATCACACCGAGTTGCTGCCTCAGCGAGAAATGGCGAATAATCAATCTGTTAGACGACATCTGGATGCTTTTACCTGAGGTCGAATCATTGGGAAATTGGAGGAAGGCCACAGTGTGACAAGTGTGGCTGCAGAGTTCGGAATTGCTCACAGCATCGTTTCACGACTTTGGAGACAATTTCAAACTGCAGGAACAGCTATCCGGGGGTTTAGTAGTGGTCGTCCACAATATAATATATATATATAATAATGCATGTAATAAAATAATGTAATAATGTACATTATCATACATAATAATTTAAGTAAATGTATCTAATATGCCTTATTTATATTGCACTTTTTGTCTGAATGTTATGATTTGGCTTTTCTGTCCTGAAATCCGCACAACCTCTGATCCTAAGCATTGCGGATTTCTGGACTTCTACTGTGCTAATCTTAATATAGTTTTCTCCAGTACGTACACTGCCCCAAAAAAAGGGGGGACAGTTCTGTATCTCCTGTTCTACAGGGCTGATTGACAAAATTCTAACTGCATTTTTCATGTCTCGAAAGTACGACTTAGGATATGTATTAGATTTATATATAGCATTGTTCTAACACAAATGTTTTGACACAAAATCAGACTTTTTCTGATATAGCATATGAACTTTTTTCCATATTTCGATTCTGTAACTCAAATTATGTCTAGATATTAAATTTTGTAATTTTTGGCGAGAAATTTATGGAGAAATTAAAAAATTTATCTTTTTGCATTTTTCCAGTTTGCGCCAAGAATTCACTTGTTCCACGTGTGGAAATTCTTAATTTTACGGCAACCTATTTTCCTTTCCTTTATTTCATTTTCTAAGAACGGAGAAACTTTGTTCATACTTTCAAATAATTTTAACAAAGTGTGTTGCTTTATTATCGCGTATGGCACATTTTGCGTTATTATCGCGTATGGCAAATATGCCAAATTTCAAAATGTATCAATATGTAAATTCATGTATATCTTACGTTATTTTGATTAAGAAAAGTCTTAATTTTGTGCAGGTATGCTGAGAGATGTATCTTCTTTAAAATGGTGGTAAATATTTTATAGGTTATAATTCAAAATTTTTTCTCAAATTTACAAATATTATTTTAAAATAAATTGTAAAAAATGGGTGAATTTTATTTGGATTGATACCCAAATTTCGAAATGTGAAATGAAAAATAAAATAAGTTGAATAAAAAAGAGAGATTAATAAATATATACCAAATTCAATTACCATGGAGAAGCGAAAACTTTGAGAGCTAATTTTTAAAAAATTACGTGTGGAATTTTTACAACACTTGGTAGTTTGGCATAATTTGAGTCATAGAACCTAAATATGGAAAAAAATTGGCATGTCATTTCAGAAAAGTCCAATTCTGTGTCAAAATACCTATGTTAGAAGAATGCTATATATAAATCTAATACATATCCTAAGTCACGCATTTAAGACATGAAAAATGAAAGTTTAGAATGGAAGATATACAACTGTACCCCCCTTTTTTTTTTTCACAGTGTATATACTGCGATGCATTGCAACAAGCCAATCTCTTTGTATTTAACTACAAAGTGACCATGTTCAGTGTAATTCTTTCAGAAAATTGTGTTACATCAAGTATTTTGGATCTCTTGCCGATGTGAATCCACTATGATGAGAGTTTTTGAAAGTAATATTGTTACCTTGAATTAAAGATGAAAATTTATTGTTAAGGTCCAGTGTTACAGCATTTTTAGTTTTGTAATATATCCTTTTCGTTTTTACACCTTTCCTAGCACATAAAATTAATTATCTTTACTTTTTATTAATGTAATCTGTACATTTTGAATCACCTAGAATGCGTTTGAATGTTTTGTTTAAACCATTCACGGTCTTCCCCTTCTGAATGAAATGTTCTGAAAATGTCTGTTTTGTTAATTCACAACTCCCTCCAAAAAAAATTCTCTCGCTTTAGAAAATCATTCTAAGATGGGCCACCGAGTAGGGTGTTATGTTCACCTCCCGTCTGTATTGATAGATAAGCATAAAATGATATTTTCATTGATGATTAGCAAGAACAACTTGCCATGTTACTTTTGTATTGCATATCTCTTTCGTTCGTGCATATACATTTGTTTCGTTAACATCCGACCTCTTGAATTTCTCCAAAAAATTTCTGATGCATTTTAGCTTAGATGCTTGTTATGAATTCTTAATTAATCAACATGTTTCATTGGGCAATATTTTAAAGATTTTTTTTTTGGTTACACAACATTTTTTAAACTATTTTATTCAGTTTAATTTCTCTTTTTTTCCTCGTAGGCGAGTTTGTTTTTGGTCAAATTTTGAAATTAATTTTTAACCCCTTTTTTTCTTCGCCTTATAAGCCAATGTATATTTTCAATTACAATACACTGTTCCTCAGGAAATTTTTTTCTGAATTTACTTCACATATTTATGTTTTGCATTGAATTTTTTTCTAATTACTCATTAACATTCGAAGTAATCATTGTAAATGCTTACCTTTAATTTGATTGATCATACAATAATATTCTAAATGAAAGTTTTTCGAAATTTTGAAGCAATTTCTAGAATTTTGTCAGTTTTCTAAAACTATTTCAATGAGTTTAAGCAGTTGCTAGCAATATGGAGTTTTAAATCAAACGTTTATTCCTTCATTTTTCCTTTGTTGATTTTGGAGATGCATAAGGTACAATTCAAAGGAATTTGATGCAGTCTTACCCTGGACTAGAAAGAGTTATTTTTCTGTTTTCAAAGGCAGGATTTTCTCACTTTTCTGCATGCTACAGGTTAAATGTACAACATAAACAGATGAAAATCCTTTTTAATTATCATGGTTTTATTTAGAAGAATTGCAAAATATTTATTTAAACTTTCATACTATTTTTGCTCTTGTGTCACTAAATTTAAAATCTTGGATTTCTCACATACAAACTGTTATGACAGTTTCTGAAAAAGCAATTGAAATTTTAGTACTGAAATGGCATAGAATAAAAAAAGATTAGAGTCAGTTTAAATAAATTTGTCTGAATTTTCGTTCAAAATTTGTCATTGGTAGCAGCCCTGAAGTTTTATTTGACCTGCAATTACCATATACGAATTGTAGTAGGACATTAACATAATTAATAATAATGACATAATGTAATTTCAGGGAATAATATAAGTGAGAACATGGAAAAGCTAATGGCTTAAGCACCGAAAGCCAAGTATTTGTAATTAAATTATTAAAAATAATATTGTATACAAGCCCTTTGTTTTATTTTTAGTAATATGACCAAGAATATTCTATATCTAAAAATTACTTTTTACTTCCTAAAGTAATTAAATAAAACCATAAACTTTGGAATGTATTTTATTAATTTTATATGCATAAGATTACAAGGTAAAAAAAAAATTGTTTCAATAATTCAATTAACATTATAAATGGACCTAGCTGCAAAATTCGTTTGTTTTTCCAAAATTACATAAATTGTTATGACTGAATATGATCTGAATGAGTTTGCTATTATATTTTGACTAATGTACATGAAGTTACATAAATTATTATTTGTAATATTTTATGCAACATAGCAGAACAGCGTTCACCATTAAATATTATATCTAAAGGATTTAAATTTTGAAGAAAGATAAACAATAAAATCAACTGCTTGTTTTATGCTTTATCCATCTGTTTATATCAAAATGGAGTAATCTAACTAAAGAATGTGTGATTTGTATATGAACTGGAAATTGGCATCTTGATAAAATTTTTGGGCTGATAAACTCGGGGCATTTGCAGCTCATCGATCAATTAAGTGCTGTATGAGTAGTAGCAAACACAAATTTATTTTTGAAATGCTGTTGCATTTGGAACAGAATACAAAAACAATACACATTTTAAACAGTTTTACTTTTTAACTTACACGTGTAGAAATGTTAAGCAATTTCAAATTGTGTATAATTTCTATAACTTACTGCACTAATGGTACTCTTTTTAGAATAAGTAATGGCTTCAAAACGTACTAAAATTAGCAACAGGCAATGTTGATGATATAACTCAAATATTATTGAATGACTGGAAGATTATATTTAGTTGTAACTGGCACCAGAAGAAGCAAAACGTATCTATGATCTAATCTGCATTTAATTAATAATGGGTGATCATTTATTTCTGTATGCCTGTCGACATCTTAGTTGCATATAAAAATTGTAACAGCTTATTTTAAATAAATTTCATGTACTGAAAACAGCTTCTCTGCAGAATGTTCTTTTTCATCTCATTTAATTTGGAATTCAGATTAAAAGAAAAGCATTAGCTTTGTTTATCTGATCACTCTGTGTACTTCATATGAATACAGAACTTTTTCTGTTCTTGTAAAAAAATGCTATTTTTGTTTGTTTCTTAATTTACTATTATTAAATTTAGCCATATTAGAATTGTAATTTAAAAGAAAGAAAAGTGTTTGGTTTTCTATCTGGTAAAAGTAACGCTCAAATACAAAGTACGAAATTTAAATTTTTTGTATTATGGCAAGCTGTTTTTCCAAATGCAGTTCAAGAGTAATCCGAATTCTTTCAAACTTTTCATTCAAAAATTGTTCTGTTGCCGTATATATCTCATTGTAGCTCTTTGTGAATATGTTTGCTATCTTTCTTATCCTGAATTATGATAAGTGGCTTTTGTTCACACGAAGTTTGACTACTCCTAGTTTGTAGCTACAGATTACCAGTCTTCAACAGCTTGACAGAGACGTAAATACATATTTGAGAAATTTTGGGGAAATGTCTTAATTTGTCAGATAAGAAATAAAATATAAACATGCATATAAATGTGATGAAAGATTTTTCAGAGATTGCCACATTTTAATTTTCCCTGGTTTTTTTTTCATGGTAGCTCTGTTCTGGTCTTGCTTCTTGACAGTTCTGGAGATGTTCTTTCAGTTTGCAGTTCCAGCACTTCATTGTTGCTTGTATTCAGCCTTCTTAATGATTACTGAATCTCTTATTTCTTCTCTCAGACATCAAAATTTGGGTTTTCTGTTTGAGCCGCTCTAATAGGAATGCGATCTTTTTGAGTCGCATTTGAGCCGACTCAAACGTCATGGCGTAGACCAGGTCTGATTTTAGGACTTTTAGAACTGCCAGTCTGAGAGCCTTCTGAATTTCCAGATCCTTGCCTGCATCGATGAATTGCATCAGGGCCGGGTTTTCGCAGATATCAGGTGGACAGTCCAGATGTGCTTCATGCGCCAGCATCCCAATGTCAGTCGCCAGTTCTTGAAGCTTTCTATGATTTTCCCCTGATGAGTTTTCAGCTGCAGGCAGCTACAGTCCTTTACGCACTTTCGCTCTATTCTCAGTTCCAGCGCATTCGAGAAGGCATTGAAGTTTGAAATCTGGTCTTTTGATAAGACTTCTAAGATACCTACAGTATCACCTGGGTGTGATGCAGCCAACTGCAAGGCCTTGATGTGGGAGTCCCACTTGTTAGTTTCCGCCAAGATCGAAGATTGGGTCATATACACACGCCATGACAATTTTCAATCATATGTGCTTGGTTTGATTACATTATGAGTAGAAAATGGGAGAACCTTAAAATCTTCAATTTCGTTCTTGGGCTCAGTCCAGTTTTCTTTCAAAACAGCTACTTCTTCCTTGAACTTTCTCAGTTTTTCTTCAAGTCTTTCTTCGACATCTGCTAGTTTAAATCCACTTTCCTGTAACTTTTCCTTCACTGTCTCTTCCATGCCTTCTATTTTAGCTTTGGTTTCTGGTTTAAGCTCCACGATGTCGATTGTAATCTTGTTTTGCTCCACTTCCATCTTTTGGAGTTGCTCTTGCAGCTCTTCTTGTCTGGCTTTTATTTCCTTTTGACCTGATTTTCTTTCACTGTATGTTTTCTTGTCCCACATTCATCTCAGTCTTTGTATCTTCCTGTCTGGCTTTTACAGCTGCTAATATGTCCATCAAAGCCTTCATTTGCTTTGCTATGGGTTTCTCCTGTAGGCAGGTCACTAGTATTCTCTCACAAACCCCACTCCTGACACCAGTTGTGTTCTACAGGTTTGTGGATTTGAAGTAATTGATGATAACAGTTGATGAAGAATCAAAACACAATTTATTCCCCAGTAAACACTATTGCAAGTGACTGTTCCAAAGACATGTTTACACTCATAGGGAAAATGACAACAAACATGCTGAAACAATCAGCAATACAGCCTTTAGTCTGCAGCAGCAAAGACAGCTTCATGGCAAAGCACTGAAGTACAGCTCCTGACTTGGTTGGTTGTTGTCAAGCTAATCTTTAAACTTGACAGTACTTTTTCTCATACAGGCATACATTTCTCGGACTTCTTTCTAGAATTTTCCTGCTCCGTCTATGACATATCACCGATTTTGTCTCCAAAGGGACAGTTTCGTATCAAATCAGGCAACTCTGCCTTTTTCTGCCACTTTGTGGCAACCCTAAGCCCGCAATTGACTTGTGCTGCTCAGACGGCAATTTTTCTTCTCCGCTACACTGGAGGAGCTTTGTTTTCAACCTGCTTCACGGAGAAGCTATGTCACTGTACAGCCACTGGGCATTTTGCAACAATATTTATGCAGTGTAACATAAGGTAAGGGTGTGCACAGTCAGAAAGTGCAAAGATCTGTTTGACTACTGACTAAAGCTTGGTGGTGCATCACGTGTTTTTGCTTTTCTGAATAGTGATGGCTGACTTAATATCTTGAAAACTGAGTGAATCCATGAAGAATGAACCAGTGTTACTAAAGAAACAGTGCCTTTACTCCAGGATATTGCCTTCTGCTGTGACGTTTTCAGCACTCTGAAACCAGTCTATTTACTCTAAAATACTTCTGTATTCTTAGATTTGGTGACA
The DNA here is from genome assembly GCA_000611955.2 of Stegodyphus mimosarum. Taxonomy (NCBI): domain Eukaryota; kingdom Metazoa; phylum Arthropoda; class Arachnida; order Araneae; family Eresidae; genus Stegodyphus; species Stegodyphus mimosarum. The sequence continues at coordinate 101,692 of KK117108.1, read as the reverse complement.
TGATTTCAGAGCAGTCTCAGCATTGATGAGGTAGTTACTTAGAATGAGGAATGAGACTGCCACACCTGCTGTTTTATAGGTGGTGTCACAAAAAAGTGTGTTTCCTGTTTTTAATCCCGTACTCGTCGCAAACAAAATTTATCCAAAAATCATCAAATATTTTTTAATGTTTATGAAATTTAAAATAAATTCATATAAAAACACTATACTTTTTGTTAAATTTATCAGTTTTTTAAATATATAACATTTTTTATTAACTCACCTTATTTTACTTTATATTTGGCTTTCCTCTAAACCCAAGCTAGGCAAAAAACTTCAATGCGGGTCTTTAAGGTAACATGTAAATTTTGAAGAGAGAAAAATCACGTGCGTTTATATAATGCACACTATTATCTGCAAATGGTGAAGCTTTTTTTATTCAACATCAATAGCTGTACTATTTTTTCAAAAATTTAGTATTTTTCTGGGTGTGCACAGTCCTACATTGCAATCTTTACAATAATGCCGCGTTTCTCTCTTAATTTGTTTTCCATTTGGATTCTATAATGAACACACTTTACATTTCCTGGAAGTCCCCCCCCCCCGTAGGTAGTATAGTTTCCAAAAAAAGTCATTCAAATAAACAATTTGATGGCACTTCACTGGATGGATGACCTCGTCTTGAAAAATTGATAAAAATGTGATATTTGTCAATTATTTCATAGATTAAATCCAGTCTAAACTATAAATGTGATTTTTTTCCCACCTACTTTTTCATAAACGTGAGAGATGTTGAAAACGGCTTGATCTAAAGGTGAAAGTTTTTTCTATATTTTTTCCCACCATTTCTTGTTACTTGATAACTAGAAAGATATTGATCTACAAGATCCACACCTCCCATTGTTTTATTGTAGTCAATTACAACCTTTGGTTTTGTTTTCAGCTTTTACTTTTGGTCATTACTTCAAAAGTTTCAGAATCATGGAAAGATAACACTGTTACTTCCTTTTTGTTCTTCCATTTGAGAGGAAGGATTTTGTTAAATGATATAACTTCATCAGTTTTTAGTTATTTATTTTTCAATGCTAAAGGTAAATCCCTTTTGTTTTGTCTAACAATTCCAACCACATCTGTTTCCTTGTTTCAATAATTTCATCATCAGTTATAACTTGTGAAAGTACCAAGAGAGATTGGAATTTAGAATGAGACAAAGTACCTTTTCCCGTATATATAATAAATGACCAGAACTAGATTCACATAGCATGTATGTTTTGATACCAAATTTTGCTTTTCAGGACGATGTATTGGCACCAGGATAAACGCCCTTTGTACAACATCAGCGTTTCATCTATGGAAATATCTCTTTCTGGAGTAATTGTTTTTTGATATAACTTTATTCAGATGCTCAGAGATAGGCCAAATTTTGTAGAGTGTTTGGTTAGGATGATTTTCTGTATCATAAGAATCATTGTTCACAAAATGCAAATATTTTTTTGATTTCACAAGTATCGATTATATGACATAATCTTGCCGAAAAAAGGAGTTTCTACTGATGTTTTCTTAGTCCAATACATGCTTTCTTCTGGTGTTTTTTATAATACTCTGTAAAACCAAAGGCGCAAGGAACAAATGCATTATTTCATGTGCCAATTCAGGATTCCATTCTCTTCTACCTTTCAGTTTCCTTTTACCAACACTATTACCTGATTGCTCAGCATAACGATTAGTCTCTTTTACAATTATATCCACTATTTCATCATATATAAAATGCTGACAATATTGTAAAACACCTGCACTGGCTTGAAATGAAATATTAACTTTAGGCAATAATTTGAACTGGAAATGTGGAGGACAAATATCTGGGGCATCGGACATAATTTGATTCCATTGGCTCCCTGGTAAAAGTTGCGCGGGATCGTCATTATTGTCACTATCTTCAGAAACAAAAGCATCTGAAAGAAAGCTGCCTTCTGAGTGACTTCCCGATTCTTCAAGACTTAAATCGTCTTGTTCACTTAAACTACTAATTTTACAATTATTAAACATGAAAAAGCTACAAGCACTGATTATGTTCGAAAATATGTTCCGACGGAAAAAATGTTCTGAATCTACGTACTACTGTTATCTAATCAACTTACAAGTACTGTGCATGTAATGGCAAACCGCACACTGAGTTGATCTATGATAACGAATTTCGCTTACTGCGCATGCTCAATAGTGTACCGTTGGCGTGATAGAAAATACTGGCGAATAAAAATAAAGAACCCTACACAAGCCTGTTCGTCATGTATTCCTAAGCGACTCCTAACTATTGCAATACTATGGACACTTTGTTTTGTGCTTGTAGCACTTGCTTCTGTTTCATTTTATTTTGATTTATTTTGTTCATAAAAAGTACATTTAATATCAGTTATTTATAATAATTTCTTTGGCTTTAATTCAGTAATTTAAACTAGATATATTCCTTAAGTTGTTGAATGACCGGATTATAAATAATCAATTGCTTTTATTCCTCAGAAGTACAATCGATTAACAACATCATGTAATGTTTCCTGTTTTGTAATCCTTCTTAAACGAAAATTTGGGGAGTTTGCAATTGATATTTACACCTAAGTAATGAAGCAATGTACAACCTAACAAGTTTTAAAACCCCAAACTGTTTACGCCCAGATAACAGAACATCAGCTATATACCATATTTATCTTCTTTTAAAATTACGCCAAAGTCGTAGTTGCGCCAAATTCTCTTTTGGGCATGTGCAGTGTGCGTAATTCGTTTAACATTGTTCAACTGAATGTGCGGTCTGCCATTACGCATACTGTGCTGCCATCTGTGAGCCGTCTGTGTAAATGGAATTGATACGGGCATGATAAAAATTGGTATTCGTATGACTTTCTATTGCAAAACCAGAGCCCGTGTGAGATATGGGCGCAACAAAATTTATTCATATTGGTTGCCCATATGAGAGACGGGTGCAACGAGTAAGGGGTTAAAGCATGTATGAAAAGCTGAAAATGTAATGGATCTTGGCAAATTCAAATTTGAATAAAATATGTAAGACCTTTAAAAACCATCCGATTTTAAATATGAGAATCAATCTCAAAACTTTAAATCAGCCGATGTACTTTTATGTTTGTTCTTCAAAATATGCTTTGCATTATTCAAATTGTTTCTTCATTAGGTCTGTTAAATCACTATAAAGAGTACTTGTTGTAGAAAATATATACTGTAATTTTATTGATTTCGTATATTGTGTTGTTAATAGGGCTAATCATTACTTTTTAGAAATTCATCGGACTGTGTTAAATCAAATTTTAAGGCAATCCACCACACCTTTAGCAGATGGCCCATTTTCAGTTCTTGTTGATCATACTAGAGTGTTAGATTTTGATGTGAAACGTAGATATTTCCGACAAGAACTTGAGAGAATGGATGAAGGCTCTCGACGTGAAGATTTAGCAGTTCATGTAAGAAGAGAACATGTGTTTGAAGATTCATTTAGAGAACTGCATCGTCGAACTCCTGAGGAATGGAAAAACAGGTTCTATATAGTTTTCGAAGGTAAGTGCACTTTCATTTGACTCTGAGCTGAATTTATCTTTTCATCCCATGCATTGTTACACATGCCTGTTATTTTTCTTCATTTTGAGTAAAATGTGCTTATTCTCACGTGGTTTTATTAATTTTCTTTTCTTATGAATTTAAGTGTATTTTGTATTGTGATTTACTGAAGAAATAAACAAATTTGTTTATTTTTAAACAGTATTGGGGTTTATTGAAGAAATAAACAAATTTATTCTGTGCATAAATGTCTAAAGCCATAAAATGGTGGTAACTAGTCCTTGTAAGGGACTGACAGCATGGGTTCTGTGTGATTTTTCATTTACATTAAGTAAAAAGTAATGAGAGAAAATAGAAAGTAATTAGCCACAAGTGCTTGAGAGTTACTGCAAGAATAGGAATTAAATTTGAAAAGGAGGAATATATTTCTGTGCTAAACTTCACTTTAATGTTCCAAATACACTTCCTGACACCAAAATAGAAATTTCTTTCTTTTCCAATCAGTAGAAGATCACTTGAAGGATTACATACCCTGCAATTACTTTGCCAAAAATTCTTCGTGCCATGCAAATATAGCAGTTATTCTGTGTAGTTAAAACCCTACACAGAAAGTTTAATTGACATGATGAAAATGTATATGCATTTGATCCATGATTGTTGCATCCATGTGATACATCCTTGTGAGTGGACTGGATGGATGGGATTTTTTGGGATGTCTTAATTGTAATTTAATTATTTGTTAGTTTCTTTGAGAAAGACATTCCTTATGCATAGAGCCTTGTTGTATGTGGTTGTATCTACATAATCTAATAATCCAACCCGTTCTTTGTATACACTCATTGCCATAAAAATTTGCGCACCAAGAAATAATTGTGGGATCGTAACTAAACTTGATGTGAAGGTATACATGTAGGGTAGATATGCAAATAATTACAAATGCAGCGTGATTCAGGGTAGCCACGCTACCTGGAAAACCGAAAAATTCAAAGAAATCGAAAATTGACCAAAAGGCAGGGAATTTCATAACAGCGATCCCCCAAAAAGTGATTTTCGCACCAATGTTGAAGGCGATCACGTTCTTGGCAAATTATATATCGCCTGTGCATCATTCAGGCAACTGGCGTATAATGGCAGTGGAGATATTGGCAATGAAAACTATAAGACCAATCTAAATTAAAATCCATGCTTTATTTCTACAACTTAAATAAAATAAGCTAATATTGTAGCTTTTAAAACCATTAAAAGGAAAGAAAAGTATCATAATGCTGACTCAGCACTCAATAACACCCCATTTCGCCGATTCCCCGGCGTACATATAGTTCGGCCAACCCGCCGATCTATACGTCATCGGCCAATCAGCGGCAACCACGTTAGCTTACCGCCGATTGACCTCTGATCCAATTTGCATGAGGAAAACTAGTCAACAAACGGCCCTCTTTTCCTCATGCAAAGACAAAAACAAAATTTACAGAATTACAAAAGGTTATAGTTCAGTTCCATTTTACGAAAACACTTATTGTCTTTAAACATTGAAAACATCTAAACAAAACTTCTTTAAATTAACAGCAGTTGTCACTTTTGTAAATAATTCCGCAGTATTTAATTTACTGGGGATAAATTCAAGGTCAAACAATCCATCATATACTAGTCTTCTAATAAAGTGATATTTCATGTCTATATGTTTAGTCCGACGATTTTCTATTGGCGATCTAGAAAAATCAATGGCAAACTTGTTATCGCAAAATAGTTTACATTCTTTTAAATTAAACTTTAAAATTTCATCTTGTAAGACATTTTTCGTCCACATTAATTCCTTCGCTGCCTCCGATAAGACGATATATTCCGCTTCCATAGTTGATAAGCTTACATATTTTTGTTGAACAGTTTTCCAGATTACTGGTACTTCATCGAGATATAATATAAATCCTCCCATGGACACGCGGTCATCCCTATTACTTGCATAATCAGCATCTGAATAACAATATAAATTTAGATGTTTAATCCTCGATAAGTTTAATTTATATAATTTAGTACTATTGAGATAACCAAGCAATTTCAATAATGCTTCCCAATGCCTAATTCCAGGATTCTCCTGAAATTGTGATAAGATATTTACTGCATATGTAATATCAGGCCTTGTCCTGTTAGCTACAAAAACTAAACATCCCAACTGATTTCTAAAAGGTAATTTACGCATTTCTCCACTTGTGGATGGACAATCTAATTTTGTAAGAATAGTGCCTTTAGCTATGGGAACTGAAGTTACTGGTTTCTGGAAATGTTTAAATTTTTCAAATATTTCTTCGATATAATTTTGCTGATGTATAAAAACCCCATTTTCGTTCTCTAAGAATTAAATTCCAAGTAACGTTCGATGAAGTAATTGTGTAATTGTAAGTGTGATGATTCGTTCCTTCGATGAAGCTTTATCTAGAATTAATTGTCCAGAGAGGTCAAATGGACCTTTTTGTTAGATTTTGGGACAGTGTGAGGAATGAAGTTAGTACAAGATACCTCACATCAATTTTTTTGAGGACATGCTTCCGCCAATGACCGTCTGAGAAGTTTCTTTGAGGGCACCTCAGAACTAATGTGCAAGGATAAAGAGAAATTGCGAGTATCATTGGATGGACCAAATGTCAATCTTAAATTCCTCAGAGATTTGAAAGAAAATTTAGCAAATAATAATGACTGTCATATATTAGATATTGGGTCCTGTGGTTTGCATGTCGTTCATGGTGCCTTTAGAGTTAGCCATAAAGCTGCAAACTAGAATTTAAGTGAATAATTTTAAAATATGCATAGAGCATTTAAAGACAGTCCTGCTCGGCGAGCAGACTATATTACCATCACTAACTGTACGACTTTTCCACTAAAGTTTTGTGAAGTAAGATGGTGTGAAAACATACTTGTTGCTGAGAGAGCTATTGATATCTTTCCTTTTTTGAAAAAATATGTAGAATCATCCGAACTACCAAAAACTGCATCACTTGAAAGACTGAGAGAAGCTGTTAAAGATTAACTTCTTTTGACAAAATTCTCTTTTTTTTATTTCTGTTGCGTGAGTTCCACATCCCTTTCTAAAGTCATTTCAGACAGCTGATCCATTGTGCCTCTTTCTGTATGCAACTTTCCATACTATGCTAAGCCATCTTCTCTCCAAATTTGTCAAAAGAGATATACTGCGAGAGCCAAAACCTCCTGAAAAACTGATAAAAATAGATATTCTAGATCAAAACAATTATTGTAATGTTGCAGATGTGGATGTGGGTATTGCTGTTGGTATGACTTTAGCTAAAAGTGGAGTGCCTGATCTTAAGAAAAGAGAATTTAGTACTCAGTGCAGAACCTTTTTGGTTAAGCTGGTATCAAAAATATTAGAAAGAAGCCCATTGAAATGTAGCTTGGTTAAATACATTTCTTCGTTAAATCCTAAGCTCATTACGTCTAATGAATTTTCATGTGAGAAAAGGATGAAGAGGTTATGGCATATACTGTGTAAAAGTGAATGGATGAATTCCACAGTTGCAGATAAATCAAAAGTGCAGTTTAAAGAATTATTATTCAGAAGTAAGGGTGTTTGGAAAGACACTTTTGTTAATTATGCTGCAGTGCGACATGATGACTTTTATGAGGACTTGATTAATAGTTGAAATTTTAAAGAACTGTAGTGTGTTGTTAAACTAGTTCTAATTTTATCACATGGCAATGCCACAGTAGAAAGTGGTTTTTCAGTTAATAATGATATGTTGGTGTAAAACCTCCAGGAAACTTCTTTAACAGCTATGCGAACTGTTTATGATGCCATAAAAGTAAATGGAGGTGTGATGAATACTAATATAACTCCTGATGTGTTACGATATGCCAGATCTGCTCGTGGTGTATATCGTGAAACACTCAAAGACAAAAGACTGTGGGATAATAAACATAAGAAAATATTATTAGACAAAATTAAAGCACAGGCACAGATTAAAATTTTGGAGTCAAAAAAACAAAAAATTGAGCCGAGATTTTTCTTCAATTGACTTACAAATCGCAGAATTAAGACAAAAAATCTAATTTGGTGCTTATTTTTCATTAGTATTTTTTCTATTGATGTTTTGTTTAAATATTCTAAATGTCTTTTTTGTTTTGTTTTGAATCCTAATAAAAATTTAATGTTTAATTTATATTATGTGTGCTTATATTAAAAGTTTTGCATCAGGAAAAAAAAAGGCTTTTTTTAATCTTTCAGAATATAGCAAGTGTTATAATATTACTGAGGTGATTGTTTGGCAATTATGTATTATTTAATAGAATAGATATAACTGGCCTCCTACTGCTATTTTGTGAACAATAACTTCCATTCCAGAATGCAGCTATCAATCATGATCTTTAAAACAATGCAGCTATCAATCATGACATCAGCGTTGCCACGCTAGTGGGAAAACCAGAAAAAGTCAGGAAATTCAAAAATTGACCAAAAAATTCAGGGAAAAGTCAGGGAATTTAAATATTTTAGTCAAAGTCTTTAAATGTCAGGGAATTTCATACAGTGATCTGCCCTAAAAACTCGAGTTTTGCGCCGACGTTGGAAGTGATCACTTTCTTGCCCAGTGTGAACGTCATTCGGGCAGCTGGCATAGAGCCAATTTTCACAGCTCCAATCAGATTTTCTTTTAGAAAGGCAAAGCAAGTGTCCAGCAATTTTGGTTTCCAGTAAGCTCGAGAATCGAGAGACTGGTATGCACATGTGCAGTGCATGTGGAACTAAAGAAAATACGTTTTCTTGTATAAAACAAAATTGGATTAAAATCATAGTATACAGTAACATGGAGGTTAGAATAGCCTTCATGTATTCTGTTCTAACGTCCATGTACAGTACACACTGGATTTGGTGACATGATGATGAGCAGTAAACGGGTCATTTTGGTGTTGGTGGCAATTTTCAAAATCTTGCCAAGGCCGTAGCGTGTAGTAGGATTTCAGTTTGCAGTGAAATAAAAAAATAGTAATCAGTCATTTTGGTTAACCATTTAATATAATTATATTTGCCAAAATATCGTTGATTATTGTAATTCAGTTTTTAATTATTTTAATGTTATTCATATCATTTAATTTTGCTTCTTTCTTCTAAATTTATTTATTAGTAGTAAATAATACTTTCAAATTTCAGGAAATTTTCTCTGACATAATCCTGAAGCTAATTCTAGCAGTATGATGGCATAACATCACGAAATTTAATGCACATATTTTTTGCTTATGTATGCTGCTAAATAAATATAAAATACCTGAATTTATTTCAAAATATTATTAAATAGATGTCTTTCTTTGGTTTAGCTGCAAAATGTCTGCAAGAAAAGACATTTTTCAATCCAGATTGGACAGATTCTAATTTCAATCTTCTGTGGAGGAAATAAATATTATAGTTAAAATAGTAATATCTTGGGGATTATATATATAAATCATATGTAATTAGCAATTTTTTGTGTTTTTAAGTGGCACCGTAATTAATTTTCCTCTTAGCACAGCCAAAATGCATTACGCTGATAGACTGGAATTTTTTTCAAAACACTCCTGGAGAAGTCAGGGAATTTCATTCTCCTTTTTGAGTGGCAACCCTTGTGACATAATTTTATCACAGTTAATGGTGGAGAAAATCTATGTTTAAAAGTTCAAACATTGCATTGAAAAATCAACGATTTCATTTCTGATTTTGTTTATTACTTACGTGGAATGTATTGTATTTAATTTCTTTTGTAAATGAAAGTTATTAAGAAAAACAACTACTGTTATAGCCATAATAGTATTTTGGGGGGAATATACTCTCTTTATACATACATGTGTCATATGCGATTGGCAAATTTTTATATTTTCAAGTGGTACTATAATTAATTTACCTTTAGCACAAACAATGGGCACTATGCGGGTAGAAGGGAGAAAGTCAGGGAATTTCATTCTCCTGTTTGAGTGGCAACCCTCGTGATTGTATATTGCATAATGCCACTAGAGTGCGTTGAACTTCGTTGTTCTTGGAGTGTAAAACAGGTAAGCAGAGCTTGTTTGAGTGTACTTAATCTTTTGCTAAGGAATCGCTGAGGTAAACATGCCATTACACTGCCATCAAAGCTAATATCAGCAGCTGTCAGAGTTCGAGAGGGGAAGAATCATTGGGATGATGGAAGCTGGGTGGTCAGCTTGGTGAGTAGCTCGTCTAGTAGGCCGTTCTGATTTTACTGTGAGGAGGCATTGGAACCAGTGGACAGAAGAGACATCATTTACACGGCAACCAACCAACCAGGACGCTATTGGCAGACCAGTTGTCGAAGACCGTCACATCATATGACACACATGCGTAGAACCAGTTGCCTCATTGGCTGCTATCCAGACATGGGCAGCAGCTTCATTACGGCCCCCTATGTCTTCCTGAACCATCGTAAGGTGCCTGTTTGAAGGACGTCTGGTATCGTGGCGCCCAATTACGTGTGCTGTCAATGAAACCCACCCACCGACGTCTCCATTTGGAGTGGTGTCACACACAAGAGGATTGGACTTTAACAGAATGGAACCAGGTCATCTTCAGCTTCGAATCTAGATTCAATTTGACTAGTGATCACAATTGTGTTCATGTGTGGAGGCCCCATGGTGAACGCCTCAATCCTGCCTTCGCTTTACAGCGACACACCATTGCCACAGTTGGTGTGATGGTATGGAGTGCCATTGCTTATGATACACAATCACCCCTAATATTGATCCATGACACAATGAGAGGTCAACGGTACGTCCATGGCATCCTTCAACCACATGTGTTGCCACTTATGGCAGGGCTCCCAGGAGCATGTTTTCAACAAGGCAATGTTCAGCCAAACATAGCGTGGATCTGTTAAGATTGCCTCCACCACATTAACACCCTTAATTGGCCTGCTTGATCCCCAGATTTTTCACCAATCGAACATATCTCGCATCATTTGGGACAGCAAGTTGGACCGCCTACAAGATTGTTTGAACTAGTGGCACGTTTGCAGCAACTGTGGAACGAGATGTCTAAGGACACCGTACGGAACTTGTATGCCTCAATGCCCGCTCATATCACATCATGCATTCGCGCTAAAGGTGGTCCAACAGAGTACTAAAACTTCTGTTCATGTGTACTTTTTTCTGCAATAAATGATCCTTTTTTTCTTTGATTTTTTAATCACTTACTTATGTCAAAATAGTACTTGTGTATGTAAAATTTCGTTTTTTCTGACTTTATTGGTGCACAAATTTTTATAGCAACAAATGTATAATAAAGGCTTTCTTGTTTAATAGATGATGCTTTAAGCTTAAGCCTGCTGAAAAAGGCTAGATTTGAAGCTTGAGAAGATATTTTCTGGAAAGTGAAAGTTTTGGATGTAATCCATCCCCACTTTCCTAAAGAGGAGTATTGAAAATGCTTCTAACTGTGAAAGACTAGTAGAGAAAGTATAGAGTTAGTTTTGAAGGAGATAGGGATTTTAAATATCGAGAGCCCTGTTCTAGAGAGCAGATTAAACAAGTCCTGAACACTGATTCTTCAGACTTCATGTTGATGCAGCAACACAGCATCAACAGCTTCGTAATTTGGGAGTAGGTTCTTCTTGTATTATTACTCCTGTTAGGAGCAGTGACAGTGAGAATTGTACTCATATTGCACTGCTCAGGTTGTTTTGCGTTAGGTGTCAGTTTCACGACTGGCTTAAATTATCTGCTTGATGGAGTGCTAAAGCTTATGTTCAGGGAGTAGAAATTATTCATTGAAAACTTGATGGCACTGATAACTTAAGTATTGCAAAAGTCATTCTTTGTGAAATGCGAAATAATGATTACCCATGCTTAGTGAAATTTTGATTTCAGGAAGAGTGTGTTTAAAAAAAAGTGCACACTTAAATGTTTTTGGAACAGCTGATTGCGAAAACATCTCTCTATTTCAAGAAATGGATCAGATAAAATGGACTTTCATGCTGCAACAGTTTCATCCACCTAATACCTAATAAATTAATTTGCTTTTTATTTATTAGTGGTAATATTCATTTTTCCTGAATTTGCTTGTGTACCAATGTGTTAAGGATATTTAATTTTCCTTTTTTAGAAAAAAAATTTATTAATCGCTAGTGAAATAAACAGATCACTTGAAAGCAATAAGCAATTAACTTTATGTTACATATTCTTGCAGACTAAGGTCAACAAGCCAATGACAGGAATTTGAAGTTTCCACCTGAGTAATTTATTGGATAAATTCATTTCGATAAACTAAATTTATTTTGCATTTTTAAATGCTTAAAAATATTAAGTGTTATTTCGGTTATAATATTTCAAGAATACTGTTTTATTATAATTATTATTACTTTAGTCCAAGAATTAGCAATAATAAGATTAAGATGGGCACTTCTTATACCAACACCATCAATAGGAGAAGGGAGGTGATTCTTTAAAAAAAAAAAAAAGAAGAAGAAGACGAAGAAATGTTGAAATATATTTGTTATAGTTGAATTTTATTTTCGTGGACTTACATGCGTAATAGTGCCATACTTGTCACTTTTTTCTAAATGGTAAGCGATAAGCGACGGAGGACGTGGGCACTGTCCCTTTGCCATTATGGTTAATCAGTATAGCGCCACGTCCACCTTTATCTAGAGAAGCCAGTACATTTATATGATACATTATGCTGAATACATTTACACAACATACATTGACTCTTCTGGGGTACATGAAGCATTTAAATAGTTATTTTACTCTAATATACGATACACAGGATACATTTATACAATTCATACAGATACAATATATACAATGTATACGATATGCAGAATACATTTATGGAATATATTATCTTTTTGCACATTTGTTACATATGATACTTATACTAAAATTTTCACTGCAAGTCACTTCGATGATACATTTCTTTTCAGCAGTATACTTGTGCATTAAAGAGTGTTGCACGATTCTGTGCCTAAGTCCATAAGCTTGTTAATGACTTTTATTATTTTATAGGACGCGTGCCTGTTTTTGATCATAAATCTGCAGAAGGCCTGCGTGTTGGATGATGGTATAGGTAGATGCAGACCTTCTGTCAGTGGACACTCAAGAGACGTAGTGCTCTGGGCTGCCCTCCTCACCGCAGATGCATTGTGCCGTGCTGGCGATGGTGAATCGCTCATAGTAGAGCGGAAAGGGACCATGTCCTGTGATATAACGCACCAATTGTCTGCTCACTATGTGGCGGTCATTGTCTACCTTGGGGACATGGTAATAAGCACAGCGTCCCGTGTCACCGATGTCTCATTCAGTTTGCCATAGGGCTTTCACCTTTTCATTAAGTTTCTTTTTGAAACGGGATCTTAACTGGTACCGCATTTTCATTTCGAGCGGTTTCTTTTGCGAGCTGGTCGGCCAGCTCATTTACCTCTGTTTCCGACGTGGGCTTTAGTCCATTCCAGTTGTATTTGGAGATGGCTGTGGTCTCTCAGTTTGGATTGTATGCTGGCTATTAGCGGTGAGCTATGGCAGGGATTTAATATTGCATACAGCGACGAGAGACTGTTCGTTATAATGTAGCTTTTCTCATTCTGTTGCTGTATTATTCTGGTGAGTGCTCGCTCTATTGCCAGAGCTTCACTCTGGAACACACTATTCCGTGTGTCCAGGTGACCCTTCCATTGCTCAACGATTTCATTGTGCTTGAGTGATACGTAGGCACATCCCGTATTGTCTTCTTGCTTTGAGCCGTCGGTATAGTAGGTCATGTCCGCAGCCGTAGCGTGGGTTGTTTCTTTTATTCTGGGGTAAACACCTTTCCCTTGAGTTGAGGGATGATCTCGTAATCGGATAAGCTTATCTTCTAGATCCGTTGGATTGTAAATTTCATCATGGAACTCCGCTATTTGTCTCAATTGTGTTACCTGCTGGTAGGTAGCTTCTTTCTCGACACTTAAATGTAATTGCGGAAGACCTGTCAGTACATTAAGCGCGTTTGTTGGTGCTGTTCTAAAAGCTTTAGTCAAATTGAGCAAGAACGGCCTCTGTATTCTGGTGAGATGTACCTTGCGGGCCTGCATCGGATCAGACCAAATGGCGGCTCCATACGTGACGATCTTTTCTGTCACCGTTTTGTAGAGAGTCTTCTGAATATGGGGGTTGAGACCCCACTGATGCCCTTTCATGAATTTCAGTTGTTGTGCCATGTGCATGGTTTTCTTCCTAAGTTCCATGACGTGGGGTATCCAATTCAGTTTACTATCAAACGTAATGCCTAGGTATCTGAGCTGCTTTGTGATTTTCAGTCTTTGGCCGTTAATCGTGATTCTCGGCTGCCTTGCTAAGGATCCACCTTTCTTGGGGATTAAGAGAATTTGGGATTTTGACTCTGCTATTTTTAATTTGAGGACTGTGCAGCGTCTTTGAAGCAGAGTGCACGACTCTATAGCATTATTTTGTAGATCGTCTCTCGCATGGCCCCGCAATACAAGTGCTGTGTCATCAGCATATGCGATGACGCGCATGTGCTCTGGCCATGTTTGTGCTAAGACTATTATAGGTCACGTTCCATAGGAACGATCCGGCGCATGATCCCTGCAGGCATCCTTGCGTCTGCTCTTTTTCCACAAAGCCGCTATTATATGGCATGACTAAATGCCTATTTGATAGGTAGTGCTGGATGGTCTGATATATATTCTTCGGGCATTTAGCCTCTCGTAAGGCTTGAAGGATCGCCGGCCACCACAGCGTATCGAAGGCGCTCTTCAAATCGATCGAAACAAACGCTGTGTGGTAGCCAGTAGATCTGTTGTCGATGATCTGATCCCTCACCGCCTTTAGTGCATGAAGCGTGGACTTGCCCGGGGTAAAGCCATACTGGATTGGGCTCAAGTATTCTGAGATTAGTAAATGGTGCCTAAGCCTTGCTATCAGTAGTTTCTCAAAGACTTTCCCCAACCCAGAGAGCAGAAAAATGGGTCTATATGACTCTGGCTGCTTGGGGTCTTTGTTTTTCTTGAGAAATAGCACAACTTGGCCCACCTTGAAGCACTTTGGGAAGGAGCCAGCTTGCAGAAGCCGATTGAACAGGGTATTGAAGATGTTTATGTTGGTACGTATGACCAGTTTAATTATTCTATAATCAATCTCATCAGGGCCGGGTGCCTTGCGTTGCGGTAGTTCCCTAAGGACTTGCAGAATTTCTCTATTAGTGAATTCCGGATCATACTCCGTGTTAATAGCTGTTGACTGGGTACGGATGTGAGTTTGCTCTGGGCTGTCATCCTGTGGATTATCTACCTTGAAGATGGTATTGAGAATAGTCTTCATTGTTGCTTCTGTTAGGTGGTCGTTGGACTCCATCGTTGGTTGAATATACAGTGCTGCCGGTTTGAATAGCTTTCCTGTTGCTATCTTGTGGTGAAGGCCGTATGTCTCCATATTTTCGGAGCAGAACCTCCTCCAACTATTTACTTTAGCAGTCAAGATCATGCGCTTATATTGTGCTCCTTCTCGCTGATAGAATTGCAGAATGTTGGTGGTATCCTTTTCTTGTTTTCTTTCGCTTTTGAGACGGTGTCGCAGAGCGCGACACTTCTGTTGCTGAGTGCGTAACACACCATCCCACCAATGAATCTTGGTGGTACGCCTGGCTGATCGTTTTGGAAGTTGCTCATCGCACACGCTTTGTATTGTGGCAAGGATATCCTGAGTAATTTCTTGGAGTGCATTACTGTCTCTGGTCTGTTGTAGGACGGCTGCGAGGGGTGTCAATCTATTGCTGATAGTTGCTGCAAAGGAGCTGACCTTCCGTCCTGGGAGGTTATATCTTCTGATTACTTGTACGGCCGTGCTTTTTGCTATGGTGAAACGTATGTAATTGTGATCTGACAAGCTCAGACCCTCGACGACTGACCAGTCCTGTAGAAGCGGTGCCAACTGATGTGAAGTGACTGTAAGATCTGGCCAGCCGCGCGAGTGTACCCTGTCAAAAGTTGGTGGCGAGTCTGCGCTGTTATGTAAGACGAAATTTTGGCTGTTGAAATAGTCTTCGAAGCATCGTCCTTTTGGCGATGTATCGGCGTAGCCCCAAAAAGTACTGTGGGCGTTAAAGTCGCCTGCTAGTAACAGGTATGCCCCCTTGTAGGATCGTAGCATTCGCTGTATTCTTTCAATTGTTGGGTCAGCTTCCTCTGATGGAGGTGAGTATATGGAGGTCAGGAGAACCGTTAAGTTATGTACTTCTAGTAAAATGGCCACATGATCTCTTTCCGTCATTAGAACTAACGGGGACCATGTCGGGTTGCACACCGTGATGAAGGCTCTAGGCGGGTACAGTGGGTCCGCTTTTTGAAAGGTGTTCCATTGTAGTGGGAGACCCACTACTGAACCTTCCCTATGATATGGCTCTTGGCCAAGGATGATATCGATATTCTCCTCCACGGCGTAGTGCGCTGTCTGTGAGGTAGCGGCCTGTGCTCTCTGGAGATTAATCTGGAGGCACTTCACTTCGGAATGTTGTTCCGAATGCACTATGTTCATTATAGCGGAAGATGGTGGATGTGTACTCTGCTGCCTGGTGTCCTCTGCTGGGCTGGTGCTGGATGAGTACTCGTTAATATTCTGTGATGCTTCTGACTGCATCGGCTGCTCGTTGGTGCAAAGGGCATTCCGATGCATAAGCAGGGTGTCGGAAGTCATATCTGGTACCTTGTCTGCAGTTGGCATCGCGACAGTTGATGCAAGAAGGGTGCTCCGCTGTGCATTTATTTGTGGAATGTGGGCCTGAGCAGTATCCACAATAAAGGTGCTTAGATCTGCAGGAGTCTTGGTTGTGCCGTATTGCTGACAGCGGTAACACCTTCGTATACCCAGGAATTCTGAGATTCCGTGTGGCTGCCAGGCTGTGTAAACTCGTCGAGTTCTGATTGCTGCGGCGAACCCTTCTGCTGAGCATTCCAAGACCCACTTAACTTGTTTGGGTCGACGTTCTCGCAGTCTAAAGAGCGGCTTGAAGTGCTTGATGGAGATCTCAGAGGTTGAGCTGAGCTCGGAGATGATCTCTTCTGGTTTCGCAGTCTCCGGAACACTGTGCACTGCGATTCTAGGGCGTCTGTGTTGCCTTTTCTTGACATCTATGTCAATATCAGCTTTTTGCAGGTGTTCTTGCAATTTTTCAATTTCCTCAGTTGTCTGGCAGAACACTTCCAAGCCTCCTTGTGCCACCGATTGGATTCTCTTTACAGTAACTGGAACTTCAGTGAGAGGAACTTTACTCTGTAGCTCCTTTCTCAGCTCTCCTATTGGTTTCTTTGCCTTTGGTCTAATGACTATGCTGGGATTGCTTGGTTTGCGCAAAATCTCAGCAAATGTCGGGATGTTTGTTTGCACTTGTGGCACTATTGTGGGTTCGCTTTGAGGCAAATGTGTGGGCGGAGGAGGGGAGTGGACGGTCCCGCAGCACACGAAAGTTGAAGTGTTTGTACTTGCGTCTACGGCTGCTGGTTTTGGTCTAAATTCTGGCCCCTCTAATGCCAGGCCTTGCAGTACCTCCAAGGATTTATGCAAGCGGTCTCGAAGTCCTTGAGGCAGTAAATGTCGTCCACCACGGTTTGTCTCAGAGATTTTGCGAATTTCTTTCGCTAGTGCTTGTATTTTCACTGCTTGTGCTACGTCTGATTCTAGTAGTGTAACAGGATCAAGCACTTTCTGTGAAGATGGTGTTTCTAAGTCTTCCGGCACTGTGGATTGGCGGGACATTTCAGAGTCATGCATTAAAGACTAGCTCTTTGATACAGTGACTGGTACTTTGGTCAATACGCAAATAGATATTAAGATCTCACAGTACAGTAAGAGGTAAAGTAGAAACAAGGATAAATCGTGTAGTCCACGATCTAAGAGTTCAATTAACTGAACTCACTTTTTCACTTATTTCGCAGATTCACTGATTTCACCAAGTTGATCCGAATCACAAAATTGCACACACTTGCGCTAAGTTGCACTTACTAACTAATACTACGTGGCACTAATTTCGCAATTCGACTATGCACTATGCACTTTCTATTATTTCACTATCACTAATCCTGTACTATTTTGCCAAATTCACTATTTAATGCAAAATACGCGCAGTTGATAAGGCACAATAGTGCAAGCTTAGATACCAGTTATGAGGTTAATACAAAAATACAAATAGAATTTGTAGACATTATTATTGCGTAATTAAGCTATTTAATCAGGTATTTCACTGAAATAAACGCAATAATGCAGACTTAGATACTAGTAATGCAACACACATTAATGCTGTATGAGGAAACACAATAATGCAAACTGAAATACCAGTTATGAACTTAATCGATACAATAATACAAATAGAAATTATAGCCATAAAAATTGCGTGATTAAGTAATTAAATCAGGTAATACACTGAGATGCGCCTATCGAGAATTTAGCATCGAATAGCTGTAAAGGAACTATTGCAAAGGTACCAATAAACAGTAACAAAGTTATTGCAATGAAGATTATGGTTTAACTTATTTGAACAGTGAATTTGAACAGTACGTCCTACCTTGGCCGCTATTCTTCGTCTGTTCTTCTTCTGTTCTTGTACAAGAATATGCAGTGTCATCCAAGGTAATCCACATTAAATTGAAGGCACACACACTCACGGCACTAAGGCTAAACACAGCACATAGAACGCTGAAAGTGTAAGTGCTGATATTTGAAATTTTCGTTCTAACAGTCTGAATTTTTCGAAATTTAGAAACTCTTGCTTCGGACTCAGAAACTCGACGAATGCCGTTGGGATCGAAGTTCTAAGTTAATTAGCGGATTAATTACGAAGGTGCTGTTAAATGCTTCAGTTAAAGAAAAGTGCGACCCTTTCAAACGGCCTTGACGATCTCCCGCTATACCCGGGGGGTTTGGACGGGCGGTTCACAATAGCTTCAACGGTCGAAAATGCTGAGGTCATGAAATAGCAATGTTATGGCACACTAAAAAATTAATAACAAGTCAGGTAATTAATCCACAGTCATATGGCATATATCGGAGTAATCCTCGCACTTTCCTGCACACGTTGATATAAAGTACTTATCTCTACGTTTCTCGATGGCTGCTGGATGGAGCTGTAAAGTTGTTACAAGTTGACACAATCAGCGTTAAAGTGAATAAAGACAAGCTCAGACCCTCGACGACTGACCAGTCCTGTAGAAGCGGTGCCAACTGATGTGAAGTGACTGTAAGATCTGGCCAGCCGCGCGAGTGTACCCTGTCAAAAGTAGGTGGCGAGTCTGCGCTGTTATGTAAGACGAAATTTTTAAAATTTTTAAAAATCTGTAACTATCGAACTAATTGAGATACAGAGATTGAAGCACGTATCCACATAATCCTCAGGATGTTATCTAAACGATACAACTGCTTTCGAGCGATTCTGACCGCAATTTCCGCTGTTCTAGGGTTAGAGAACCAGGAGTTGCTGTGGAGCGACCTTCTTCGACGGTGTCCGGCTTGACTCTCTTTTCTAAATGGTATTAGATTGCGATTCTTGTGAGCTGTTGAACTATTGCCTGATTTCACAACATTATCTTATTCTTCTAGACCATTTTTTTTTGAGAGCCTAAGGCCTCAAATTTTAGAGATCACCTTTTTCTTTTCTTCATAAGATTATGGAAAATGGGCATTTGGGGCCACCTGAATAAGTTGCTGTGGCTTGGGCTCCACACTATCTTAATTGAGCCTGTGTGTGTTTACAAAATGTGAAGAAATTCAATGAAGAAAATGTGATGAATTTAAAATGTCTACCAGTAAATTTCTAAAAATTTGAAAATATATAATTGTATACTCTTTTAGAATGACAGTAGTTATTATCAGTATGCTCTATGTATCAAAAGTTATGTAATGTTGTGTGTATATTCAATGAAACATACAATATGTATTGTGTTATACAGAATCACTTAGGGGAAAATATGGGCAAAAAATCACCTTTTATTATACAGGAACCAAAATAATATGTAAGTCTTTGCTAAATAAATAATTTTAGATCAGAACATGGTTATGAAAATAATTACTTTTTAAGTCAATTATATTGTTTTTTAAGATTCATTTAACCATGTTATATTCCTTTCCAGTGTTAGATTTGAGTAATTTATATATGATTAAATTTTCTTTTTTTTAGGAATGTTTGAGAGATTTTTCTCTTAATTAATTTTTTAATTTACTTTTTCCATTAAACATTTCCTAGTACCTCTTCAATTTGAATTTCTTGTGTGCATAAAGATTGTTGATTTACGCATATTGGATTTATATATATCTTTTTTTATGTACATAAATGTTTCTAAATCATTTATTAATTTTTTCCTTAAGGGGAAGAAGGCCAGGATGCTGGTGGTTTACTTAGAGAATGGTATACTATTATTTCCAGAGAGATATTTAATCCGATGTATGCTCTTTTTACGACTTCTCCAGGTGATAGAGTTACATACATGATAAATTCTTCATCCCATTGTAATTCAAATCATTTAAGTTACTTCAAATTTGTTGGAAGAGTTATAGCCAAGGCAGTATATGACAACAAGCTGTTGGAATCTTATTTCACTAGATCATTTTACAAGCACATTTTAGGAAAATATGTAAAGTAAGTTATCTAATACTATATGGACCCTGAGGGATGTTACATTTGATTGCTTTTTATTAATAGCTAATTATATGTATAACTTATTAACTTGTGATTTCTTTGTTGTCTAGGTATACAGATATGGAAAGTGAAGATTATTCATTCTATCAGGGTTTAGTCTTCTTATTAGAGCATGGTGTAAAGGAATTAGGATATGAATTAACTTTTAGTGTTGAGGTAAGTTGGTATAATTTAGTATGTTGTGAAAGCAGGGGTGGCTAGCCTTTTCCGTACCATGTGCCAATATTTTGTCAGGCGAATTCAGATGCACCATATAATTTGAGCACTTTTCATACTTAGATTCATGGTTGGGTATAGACGATTTATATAGAAGTGTATTTATAGACATAATTAACTTTTTAAATGATTTAATCATTGTGTGTAAAAACAATACCTATTATAGCACATAAACATTACTTACCATTAATGAAACTTTTGAGCCTATTGGGATTATGATAGCCTTTTAAACTCTTAGTGTTAAATTTGTCACTGAGAGCAGCACAGAATCCTTCAAATTTGAATCAGTTATTCATGACCTTGTTTTGCTCTTAATCAGTTTCATAGATAAAAATGCTTGTTCACATCTGTATGTTGTTCCAAAGTGACATATATGATTTCTTGCTTTTTTTCTTAGCTCTGGGAAATGTTCACATGATAAGGAACATCAGAAATTAATTACATCAAAAGCATTTTGATATGTAAAAGGCTCATCAAATTTCGTTTTTAAGAATGAATTTGTTTTTAAATCAATCAGTTCCGTTTTCATGTTACTAGGGATCTTTATTATGTTTTCTGTACTAAGTGGAAATGGGTTTATAAAAACGAGAGTGCCATTTTCGTCCTTAGCAAAATCATGAATTTCCAGTATATTTCATATAATTACTATTCTCAACGTATTCACTCTGCTCTTTCAAGCACGGATTGACTCAAATCCTCATTTTCTGAGTGAGAGATGAACAGTTAATTTCATTTCAAATCACTGAAGCTATTTACTAAGCTGGGAAATAATTTATTCTTGCCTTATAATTTTAAATTTAGAACACTGAAATGGCTAGTAATATCAACTGAAAATGCCAAATCAAATATCCAGTTGTCAAATAATAGGTTCTTTCATCAGATAGTTCATTTTTCTGTTTTATAAAATTAAAAACAGCATTATTCAATTTCCAAAATTTGCTGAAATCTCGCTTATTTAATGCTCTTGCTCTAATTTTTCTCACACATTTAACAATAGTTTGTTTGTATTTTGTTTTTGTTTACCTTGTTTCGTATTTAAAATTTTGTTACACAGTCCCCTTGGTATGTAATGAAATGATATTTTAGTATAGTACGATTTAAAAAATAACTCAAGCAAAGTTAAAGTGCCATTTACTTTACCTATCATTAATGGCGCTGTCAGTAGACACACTGATGAGTTTGTAATGATGTAATTTTAGGTTTTTCTAGGCATGATTTTACTTTCTCAAATATATCTGATCCTCTTGTTTTAGCATGGACTCCAGACTGGCAAGTTCTTCAAAGACATTAAAATTATCATCAGTTCCTCTTATAAAAATATTTAACTATGCAACACAGTCTATGTCTATTGATTCATCCAAAGCTAGATAAAAGAAAAGTAGAATGGACAAGGTTTTCCAATTGCTGAGATACATCCTGAGAAATTTCCTTGATAGGTCTCTTAACTGTCTGCCTTGCTATAGCAATTGTGTCTACTTTCCTTTCAATATCTTTATTGTCAAGAAGACATGCAAATATTTGAAGACAAGACTTAACAGTTTTTCTCAATCATAATTTTTCCCCCCAATGACAAAGCAATTTCATATGATTGTTTTGTGACTGCTAAGTTCTCACAGTTTACTTTAGTAAATACACTCACATCCATAAATTAAAGATAATGCAAAATCCGGCAAAGGAAGAGTTAGAAGCAAAACAAATTTGACTTATTTGTAAAGCTTATTTATTAAACAAAAGGTAAAGAGCAAAAAAAGATGTTATATGTTGGTTATTATAAAATTAGCGTTTGGTTATTATTAAAAAATTAGCGATTTTTTTCTCCCTGGAGCAAATTACAAAAAAAAAACCTATTTACAAAAAACCAATATTACATGGTTGGTATGATTTTTAATACATTGTATATCTCCCAGACGATGCAATACAGTCCGTACAATGCCTAGGCATGCTGAGTATCAAATTATCGATCTGATCTTGGGGGATATTACACCACTCAAAAAGCAATGCTCTCCGAAGTTCCGATAGACATGTAGGAGGAGGGTAACAGGCTGCAACTCATCGGCCAAGCATGTCCTACACGTGCTCTACTGGATTCAAGTCTGGTGAGAATGCTGGCCAGTCCGTATGGGTGATATCCTCCGATTGAAGGCATTCGCTTACGAGGTTTGCACAATGAGGACGGGCGTTGTCACACCTAAACACAAATTGTGTGCCCATGGCGCCCTGAAACAAGCGTACATGTTGTTCCAGAATGACGTCCCGATAGATTTGGCTTGTCATGGTTCCAATTTGAACATGCAGGTCAGTTCTGGAACCCACAATAATTCCACCCCAAACGAGCACTCCTGCACCACCGTAATGTTGTCGTTCAATGATGTTTTCTTGGTGGTAACGGGTACCTTGAGCTCTCCATATGAAAGTCCGGCGAGAATCAGACTGCAAGCTAAACCTGGACTCGTCGGAAAACATCACACAAGCCCACTGTTGCGGTGTCCACAATGCATGCTCTCTACTCCAGGCTAACCACAGGCGACAGTGAGTTGCAGTAAGTGGAACGCATCTGACAGGTCTACGAGTATATAGACCAATCTGCCCTAAGTGTCTGTACACGGTCTGCATTGAAATTGTTGTATCAGTGGCTGAAGAGAGCTGACGAGACAGGTCTGAGGCTGTGCTCCGCCTGTTTCTTTTGGCAGTAACTGCCGAATACTGGTCCTCATTCGGCGTTGTAACTGTGGGGCGACCTCTGCTGTAACGTCTACTCACATTACCATCATCTTGGAATTGTTGCCAAAGCCTGGAGATGACACTGTGGGCAATTCCAAGTTCGTCTCATACTTCCAGTTGGGTACGCCCATGTTCCAGACGGCCGATAATTCTACCACGTAAAAAAAATCCAAACGCGTCCTTTGTGTCATAACTATTCGGTTATTGCACTGAAATGTTTATAAAGCGCGTGCGAACAATTTTACTTCTTTCCCTGTATTCCTTATATATCACTCTCTTACACTCTCGTCATTGTGACGTACCATCGGTGTCATCTGGTTACTTCCTGAAATTTGCATATGATTCTTGAAGATGTGTGTAGTGATTTCACATGTGATATATTTATTTTAGAGTTTGATTTCCGCGTGACTCCTAATTATCCTTAATTTATGGACATGAGTGTATATTTTGCCTCATTCTGATTTTTTTTCCTTTTTCTTAGTCACATATTCTTTTTACAACTCAGACCCAAGAACAAACTTCGTTTTTTCTTCTATGTAAGTCTGATGCTCTGCTTTATAGTGTCTATTAAAACTGTCTTTTGTTACATGAAAAAGTACTTTTACAAACAGTGTAAACTGGTGTTGCTGATGAATTTGTCGTAGATAACTCATTTTCCCACTACTCGTCAAATTTATGCTTACTATCACTTTCTACTCTTCTTTTGGTCATTTTATTTTGTAATGGATAAAAGGAATTTAAAAAAACATAGAAAAGTACAAAGTTCTAAAAAATGTTGAAAAGAACAAGTATATCAGACTGTTGTAATCATATTGCACAAAATAAAGAAAACACAAATGCTGAAATATCTGATAAAAACTCCTCACAAAATAACACTTTGATGGCTCACTCAGAACTTGTAATCATCAAGTGTGTCATGGTTTGGCCATCCTGAAGTCAAAGTTTATGCTTAATTATGTGTTTAAGCTGATGTCTGTTCAAGTGAGTGAGCTTGTGTAATGTCTGGATCTAACAAGATTTGTTGAGTTACTCTGCATAAATACACTCACGTTTGTGAAAATTGCAACACCATGAAGGACTTACGCGAGTGAGCTGAAATTTTCAGGAAATGCAAAGTAGCGCATCATATGCAAATGATTAGAATTGCAAATCCGTAGCGCATGCGTATGCTGAGCAGCGCCCTCTGAACGGCTGATGGATCCGAATAAATAGACGGCTGTAGCGAGGCGTGTATGGTTATCGGTGGTTATCTGCTAGTGGTAAACGTTAACTCAATCTGTACTTATGCCTCGTCGACGAAAGAGAGCGAGATTTGAACAACTTACAGAGTTTGAACGAGGGAGAATCATCGGCCTTCGTGAAGCTGGATTGTCGTATCGTGCAGTAGCCTCTCGTGTGCAGCGTAACAGCAGCACAGTGATGCGCGTTTGGAAGCAGTGGACGGACGAGTGTCGGACAACTCGGAAATCCGGGAGTGGACCCCGAAATGTGACGTCAGCTCGCGATGATAGACACCTGGTCCGCATGGCGCGGACGGACCGTACAGCTTCCTCTAGACAATTGGCAGCACTGTGGTCAATAGCTACAGGTGTTTCATTGTGTGCTTCATCAATTCGTAGACGTCTGCTGCAGTGTGGACTGCGCGCACGGACTCCTTTATACAGGATCCCCCTAACGCACGACCATCGCCGCCTGCGGCTACAATGGGCCAATCAGCATAGAGACTGGCGTGCTGATTGGCAGCATGTCGTGTTTTCTGACGAATCCCGCTTTAATTTGTGGTACCATGATGGCCGCATTCGTGTCAGACGCTATGCCGGTGAACGCCACCTTCCGGAGTGCATTATCGAACGCCACAGTGGACGAACACCCGGAGTTATGGTCTGGGGCGCCATAGCATATCATAGACGATCTCAATTGCTACGAATTGTGGGCAATCTGAACAGCAACCGGTATATCCGTGAAGTTCTACAGCCCGAAGCTGTTCCCTTCCTTCAAAGCTTGCCAGGCGCTGTATTTCAACAGGACAATGCCCGCCCTCATACTGCTCGGATTGTTAAATCCTTCTTTGCAGCGCAGCAGGTACAGCTTCTTCCTTGGCCTGCGTGTTCCCCGGATATGTCGCCAATTGAACATGTGTGGGATGTCATTGGTCGGCGTCTTGCTCGTGATCCTCGTCCTGTTGCGTCTGCAGACGAACTTTGGGTACGCGTACAAACGATATGGAATGCTCTTCCTCAGTCAGACATTCAAACTTTGTTTGACTCCATGCCACGTCGTGTAGCAGCACTTATTGCGGCGCGTGGTGGCCACACAAAATACTGATTCTGATCTCTTGTTCTTGTTTGTTTGCTTTGAACATTTAATCATTTATTTGTACCACTACCACTCAACTGTGTATTAAATTGCATTCAATTATGACGATTCCTTCTTGGTCTTGCAATTTTCACAAACGTGAGTGTATATTGCATAAAGGAATTATGTCATATGCATATTCCGGTTATAGTCATTTTTCAGATTCAGCATTCAATGGCATATTCGGTTCAGGATCTCACTTATCTATGCTTTCTTCTTTCAGTCTATTTTTATCATAAAAAATTTTGTACTTTGCTAGTTAAATAGAAATAAAATGTTAAAGATTAGTATTCTTACCTCTAAATTATGCTATCATTCAGCCATATAAAATAATCTGAATATATACATTTGTTCTTGTATTTATATTTATATATTAGACAATTTATAATAACCCAGAGCCTAGTAATTTCCATTTCTGGGAATTGGATTTCTTTTTATGGGAACTTTATAGAGTAATATCTCCGTGAGGTGTCTGTACTTTTTATACATTTTTTCATAGACTGTCTTTTCTATTGATAAAATAGCCAAGTCGCAGTGCAGGTATATATGTGCGGTCTAAAGTTAATGGTGAAATAATGTTTCACAGATATCTCTGAACAGTTTAATCCCCATATGTGTCACAGAATGCGATTCCCATCCTTGATAGCTGTAAGTAATTGGTTTCTGTTCAGACTGTCCTTTCATTAAGCAAAATTGTAACAAAAGATGTTATCTATATCTCTAATAAGATTTTTATCATTAACTATACTAGCTGCCTACCACATCATAAAATTAATTTGCGAAGAAATACATCCCTAAAGCGAAAGATGGAAATGGTAAATATTCTCACACATTTATATATATTGTTTTGAGCTTTAAGATTTTTTCTGAGCTACTTCTCGGGTGTACATTCTTGTGTCCTACAAAGTAAAGTTACATCAGTTAATATTTTTAAAATAATGCTTTCTTTACATGAATCATTTATTCATTAATTTTGTATAACTGAGAATGCACTTTTGCTATTTGAAAGCATTGCATGCATTTTTCATACTTGTCACAGTAATAACTAAATATTTGAAATTTCTGAAGCCTCTTCCAATTCTTATTCTGTAAAAAAGCAAAGTACACTTTAACACATTCAATTTATTTAAACAAAAATAATTTTTATAGTTATTTGAACAAAAGTTAATCATACTTATTCATACATGACCATTTACTCAATCCATCAGGCAATTTTCCCAGTGATCACCATCCACCCTCTAATATTGTCAAAGAAAATAAATTACCTAAGTTATAAAGGATAGGCTGTGATTGATTTGCTGGTTTTTAAAACCAGCAAATCAATCACAGCCTATCCTTTATAACTTAGGTAACTATCCTTTATAACCACGGTATATCCCTTCTGGTTTAGTGCAGAGACCCCCATATGACATGGTCATTAGTTCCTAAAAGAGGAATATGAATTCATGTTATACAAACCAAAGAACTTGTACTGGGGGGGGAAGTAGAAACAGGTTCTAAAACTTTTTTAAAAAGGGAATTAATTTTTAACTAAGAAAAATATATTTATTAAAATAATAATTGATCAAAAACGTTATATTTTGACATTATGTAAAGTTTTTTCTCTTCAAAATTAAATTATTGCAATTTTTTAAAAGCTTCAGATTGAGCTTTTTTCAGTAGCATCTTGATTTCTGTGCTTTACTGTTACAAAAAAATCCATTATTTGCAATTTTTTAAATTTTTAGCTGAGAGGCTATTAAAAAATTTATCGTATGAAACTAAGCTCTTTCTCTCTTAAGTATTAGGCTTCTTTAAGTGGGAGGATTTTCATTTAGAAAGTGTAATTCTCATTCTTTAGCTTATTGGGCCAGTTATTATTTCGTTTTCTTTTGCAAGCCTTTTAAATACTGCCTTGACAATGATTTGTCTCTGTTGTGTAGTGTTAACATGCTGTGATGCCCAAGGTATTGGCAGTTCTGCCATTGGTGCTAACTACTTGCAGTGTAGCAAATTTGCACTCGGGGCCTTTCATGCGCAGCGCTCAAGCAACTCGAGATGACGCATGTCTTACCAGTAACTTAAAATCATTACACAAACAAATTAATGTATGAAATTTTTAAATTTTAACATTTTATATAGCTTTACATTATTTTATATAGCAAATTTCTTAAATATTAGTCTCTGTAATTTTTCTTAGTATGATATTTCATTTAAACGATTCCACATGCCTGGGTTGTTGGGGCAAATATTACGATAATATGTCGTTTGATGCCTTTTCTCGGGTTCAGTTCTCTGAGAACAAACTTTGCAATCCTTCCTAAGTCCTGTTGTACCTGTAAGGATATTGTGTAACTTTCCAGCCAAGCGGATAACTTTGGAATCGGAGGTTGAAGTCGAAGCTCGATTGCATGGCTGGCGAAAATCTCCAGTTAGTTGGTGAACTAATGTTTTCAAATATTGCAAGTGATTAAGTGGTTGTTTGCTTCTCTGCTGTTTAGTGGCTTTATATAAAATATATGAAATTATTGAACAAATTTCTAAACCCCCAAAACAGAATTGGTTATTAGGTATTCTGGAGTTTTACACTTCATAAGATTATACATAAAGAGCGTAGGAACTCGCTTCGAAGAAACTAAGCATAAAGAGTTATTGTTGCTCATCGAGTTTCCACATCAAACCAAGTGGTGAGCAAGAGTCACCTCTTGAGTGCAAAGGGTTAATACACAGCGATTTTTGTATTCAGAATCATGATATCAGTTTTAAATTTTCAGGTAACATAATAATTAAAATTTAATACTATAGATTAAACTATTTATGGAACTCTGAAATTCATTTTAAAATTTTTATAAAAACATTTTTATAATTATGTTCTTGATGAAAATTTATCTCTTACAAAGAACTGTTCTGTGTGTCATCGTTTCATGTCTTTGTTTCATTAACAGTTTTTTGGCTGTATTCTCAATTTCATAAAACTTCTCGTAGCTTTAGCTTTTAGGACCAATTCGTTCAAGAATTTTTCGTAGAATGTTAGAAGTTATTTGCATGAAAAAACACTGTTTTTCTGAAAGAGATCAGTGATGTAGATGCTACACAGTTATATAAAAAGTAAAGCTATATTTTCATTTTTCAACTTGTCAGGACTGAGTGTTCGGTGCATACTCTTGGCGAACATATTCGTGAGTTAGTTGAAGTCCTGATCTTGAACAGGGAGCTGAATGCAGCTATGTTCTGTGGTAGAATACTGTGATTAAGTTGGAGAATAACTGCACTTGAAAGTATTTTAAAATCCTCTTTTATTAAATCACAATTATTTACAACCACTTCTCAACTCGGGAGGGATACATAAAGTAGAGACCGCACTTGGGTCTAAAATGAACAATCAAATTTAAACTAAAGCTAAATAGACATTAAATTAGTCGTTGCTCACAGAGCTATAACGCGAGGTTGGCCTCTAAACTAAATGGTGCGTAGCAAGATTTAACTAATACTGACGCACTTGGAATTACTTCAATAAGCAATCACGTAAAAGCGCTACGACTTAGAATTTAGATGCTAGCTAGTCAGGAG
The DNA here is from genome assembly GCA_000611955.2 of Stegodyphus mimosarum. Classification (NCBI taxonomy): domain Eukaryota; kingdom Metazoa; phylum Arthropoda; class Arachnida; order Araneae; family Eresidae; genus Stegodyphus; species Stegodyphus mimosarum. Next base: position 72,645 of record KK117108.1, on the reverse strand, counting down.
AACGTCAAATATAGTGACCATGGTCTGAGACTAAAAGCTCTCTCACACTGAGAGGTTCCTACGTCTTGCTTAAATATAACTTGGCTCCACTTCAAATTAGCATAAAGCTGAAACGCGCGCTTATTCTAACAGGAAGTTGAAATGAAAAGAGATAGAAAAGGAAAAATTAGAATAAAACTTTGTTAGTTTAACTAAAACCTTACAAATTTACTGTCTCATTTCAAAAGAAAATCAGTAAAAGGACTTTGGTATCTATGTGTTCTGGTTGTTGTGGTAAGCTAAAAGTAAATTCTTGATATCTTTCAAACATTGAGATTTTATGCTTTTGTCAATAATCAGTGCTGCTAAATTTTTGGGTCTCTATTGCACCTTAATAACATAGTAACTAATTCCTCCGGTTTCTTAAACCAACTGTTTCACTTTTAAATATTAATGTGTCTTCTTGTATAATGTTCTGTAATGTAGTTGACTTTCATCTGTAATTTAAGTTTCCTGTAGCATATATTTATAGCCCAAGTAAAATGTTAACAGCTTTTATCCAGTTATCAGCTGTGCGAAGATCTGCTTCCTTCCCCCTCACTGTGTAAATTTTTACGCTCAAAGTTAGATTTCTTTCTCTTTCCCCAACTTTTGTGCCATATATCAGTGGCTATAAAATTCTGTCCTAGTATTTAACCGAATTAGAGAAAAATGTTCTAGAAGTAATATATTTTGTACATTTATTGATTGAAACCATTTTTGATGAGCAATTTCACTCTTTCGATTTTATTTTTCTAATCTTCCTTAAATTATTTCAATTTTTCATTAATTCTTTATTACTTTTAAAAGCTTTTTCAGTAAAATCCGCATGTTGTTGGGAATCAATGCTGTTTGGAAAATTCTGAGTTTTAAGTTTTGTTTTTCTATGGCTGCAAATACTCAAAACATTTAAAATCATACTCTCTTAGACAAAAAAAAAATGACGCACTAAGAAGGAGTTATCCGAATGGGACAAAAATCGGTAGAAGTGATGTACATGTACTGAAAAACAAATGATTACAGTTTAAAAAAATTCGATGATTTATTGAAATGATACAGCTTCACATAATGAAAAAGTCAGTAACGCGTTTGTCCACCTCTGGCCCTTATGCAAGTAGTTATTCTGCTTGGCATCGATTGATAGAGGTTGCGGATGCCCTCCTGAGGGATATTGTGCCAAATTCTGTCCAACTGGCATGTTAAATCGTCAACATCCCGAGCTGGTTGGAAGGCCCTGCCCATAATGCTCCAAATGTGCTCGATAGGAGAAAGATCCGGCGACCTTGCTGGCCAAGGTAATGTTTGGAAAGAACTAAGACAAGCAGTAGAAACATGTGGAGTGTGGGGGCGGGCATTATGTTGCTGAAATGTAAGCCCAGGGTGGCGTGACATGAAGGGCAACACAATGGGCCTTAGAACTTTGTCAACGTACCACTGTGCTGTAAGGTTGTGACAGATGACAACCAAAAGGGTCCTACTATGAAAGGAAATGGCACCCCATACCATCACTTCTGGTTGTCGGCCTGTATGCCCGAAGACAGATTGGTAACACACCGCTGTCCGAGTCGTCTCCAGGCTCACCTTCGCTGGTCATCGGGGCTCAGTTCAAAGCAGGACTCATCACTGAAGACTATTCTACATTCTACTCCAGTAGGTGACATTCCAGTGCGAATGAGCCCGACACCACTGCAAACGGGCTTGACATTGTACAGAGGTCAATGGTAGTTGGCGTAAGGGGTGCCGTGACCCTTTACGCCAACTTTCTGTGAGCCATCTATGAATGGTCCTTGCAGTCACTGAAGCACTAGTGGCACATACATTCGATGATAATGATGCATCTGTGGCTGTGAGTGACGCTCTAATGATTGCACTGTTTTCACGTTCTGTCGTTTCTCTAGGCCTACCGCTTCTTTCTTGACACTGAGTGCGGCCATGGTTCAACCATTCCTGCCAACATCATCTAATAGTGGCATCGCTTCAACTCAAATGTCGAGCCATTCGCTGATAAGGCCAACCAGTTTCTCAGCCCAACTACACGACCTCTACATCGTCTAAAAGTGGCATCGCTCCTGCTCAAATTTCAAGCTATTCACCGATAAAACTAACCAGCTTCTTTGAGCCCAACTACACGACCTCTCTCAAATTCTGACATCTGCGCACTTGTATGCGAGGCATAGTTCCTGTCTACCAGAGTACACAGAATGAAATTCATGAAGAAGTTATGACCTGGAATCGTAATTTCTCTTAAATATCCTGTCAGTTGCGCAGATCCGATGCACTGTAGCGACAACCGTTCATTCATTGGCAGCCAAAAGTAAAATTTTGCATTTTTTGTCGAAACCTGTATGCATATCAATTTGTGTCCAATTTGCTTTATATCTTCTCGGTGCGTCTTTTTTTTTTTTTTTTTTTTTTTCTTGTCTAAGAGTGTATAACAGTTTGTCCCTTTCTTTCAGGCTGAAATTGTTTTGCTTGGCATTTCGACATGTTACAAGTTAAATACACAACAAATTTTAAAAAATGTTTCTTCCAGTCATTTAAATTTCTAAATTTACATTTCTAAGTAGCAGAGAGGCTACTTCATGACTATAGATCAGTACGTTCCTTGCTTTTCTTCATTCACCGCTTCCTTTCCATTCAAAGACTCTTAGTATATGGGAATGCTGAGAAGCATTTCATGGACTTTTTTAAGAACTCTCTGTGAACATAATATGTGTGTTCCAAAGAGGAGGTTTTCAATGTGGAAACCTCAAGAGTTAGGATGCAGAAGTTGCACTTTCTCCTATTATCTGCCGCTACTCAAGAAGGAATCCTCACTAATTTACAATGCATTTGGAAAATTGTTTTTGATAGTCATAAGACAAGGAAATTCTGTCCCTTTGAAGTGCAGTGTGGGCAAAGGACACTGAAAGCAGTATCTGATATGTACAGGGACTGGGGGTAGGAAAATGTTGGTCAAACCCATTTTATTGGAGAGCTACATATTCATTCATGTACTTCAACTACATATACATTGAATGATAAAGCCACTGTGTGCAATATGCTCAGTGTACGAACATCCAAAAGCTGTGATTGGTACAAGTAGAATATTCTGGCATTGAAAAATTTCTTTTTTCAATCTGAGTTTAATAAACAGCTTTTTTTAATTGATTAATATGTATTTCTTTTGATTCTTAGAAATTTGAACATAATAAGGGATGGGTACAGTATTTGCAAAATTCATGGTTAAATTTACTGACTTACAGATCACTTTTTGGTGACTGTGTTTGCAAATAGGTATGTGTCAAAAAGAGCACAGATTTTTTTTAGACCAGTGCAATAGTTTGTAAAAACATGTAATTCATAAATTAGATATTTAAAAGAACATGACATAGTCCCTTAAAAATTTCTCTCTTTTTCTATCTTTAGGGAGCAACAACAAAGCAAAAGTCTGTTTTACAATTAATTGGTTCCATAATCATGTAAAACATTGCTTAACTTTGCAGCTGGCCTTAAAATTATGTTAACATCTTGTTTAATTTTGCATTTAAAAATAGAGATTAGTTTCCATATAAATCTTTTGTATTAACTATCTAGTTTTCAGTTTCACTTTCCTCTCTGTCGAATATTATGAAAATTTTTTATACGCAGATTATAAATCGAACCATGTTAGGCAATAAAGGTATGCATGTAGTAAATATATACTTTTTGGAGGTATTTTCTGAAAATCAGAAGGTATATATTATATGGATTTTTTTTTTTTTTTGAAATTTTCAGTTATTGAATTAAATTTTTAAATACCGTATTTTCGGTATGTACACAAGCTTTTAACACCGAAAATATGATCAAAATTTCCTGGTCTGCGTTATACGCTGGATATAGAAATGATAGTTTATAAATAAGGAAAAAGTCAGCATACAAATGATTTTTACATGCACTTATGCAGATTATTTAAAAGAAACAACCTGCCTTTTCAGCTTTAAAACTTTTCATTATCAGCGAGCATGAGAAGTGCGTCATGTTCGTCCTCCATTATATCTCCAGGCACATCATTGATTTCTGTTTCATTTTCACCATCGTTACTCTGATCCATAAATAAATAATAGTCATCTGTTCCATCTTTCACCAACACCAAACATCCTTGCTGCAGCACAATTTTTCATTTTCTTTCGCAAACTGGAATGACTTTGCCCACACTGCATTTGCAACCAGCACTGTGTAGTTTCCTTTGGCAGAAGCCGTACTTACTACTAAAGGGAACTCTGGGTCAACTGTATTTTAACCTCAAAATCACAGCTTCTACAGAAAGAGAAAACATTTGAATCCTAATTCCCTAAATTCATTCAGGTTGGAAGTGCATTCTTATTCCAAATTACATCCCTCATTTCTTGAAACCTGACAATAGCATTCTTTTGTACATTTACATTGAATACCACCCTCTTTGCTGGAATATTTACTCCCTCAAGCATTTAAACCACACACATATTGTTCACCTTATGGCTCGTCTATTGTTCAAAAGTCTAGGAAACTCTTCAAGTAACTGACTTCAAAAGATAAGAGCCATCTCGTGTGTCTTTTAGGTTGCAATGTGAAAAATAGGGTGCCTATTATACGGCGAATATACCTAAAAATTCAAAAATTTAACTTGAAATAGATGCCAGAAAATACAGTATATGTTTTACCCCATATGATATTTAATAAACATTGGATAAAAGGGACAATTCAGACGTCTTCCAAATGAATTAGATTGTGACATTTTTCTTCAGTATACTTTCTTTTGCACCACATTTATCTTCTAACCACTTTTCAAAATCTTTTTCATTAAATGTCAGTTTACATGCATGAAAATTGGAATTGCATTTCGTATTGAAATTATGGTCATCTAAGCTAATATGTAAGAGCAAAATGAATTTTATGTTTGTAAACTTGCTAGTGATAATTTTACCAATCATCCCTTCCAAATCTTAAAGAAATTTTTTTTATAAGAATGTGTGCTATGGCCATTTCTTATGGCTGCACAAAGAATTTTAGGATATGGGTCTTTTAAAAAAAATAGCGATTTTTCATAGTTTTGAGGTACTTAAGGCAATATCAAATGCAGAAATTCAGCATCCTTTTCTTTCGTACAATTATTGTTACAGTTTGAGTATTTCCTAAGGCAATATAGAAAGACCTGATGAGATGGAAACACAAACTTTATTTACTCTTCCAAGGCATAGTACTCTATTCATTCCATGCTGAATCGTGACTTTTTTCTCAATTCTTAACCGCAGTCTGGGTACTTTTGAAGCACACAAATTAGATTTGAAAGACAAGTTTTCTTAATGCATTGCAGTTGATGGTGGGTAATTATTGCTCTAGCTGGTTGTGTTAAAGAAAAATATGTTAACTCAAAAGATTTTGAAAAAAAAATCTAATGCATTTAACTATTTATGCTATTTAGCTAATTTGAATTTAGCTATTTAGTGCCACTTTTGCATTTAGCTGTTTAGTGGGATATAATACTATCAATTTTATTTTACAATGAAAGCAGACTTATAAAGATAAGTCTGCTTTCAGGAGTGTAATTATTTGCCTGTGGTCAGTAAGAAGTTCAAATCATGAATTGTAGAAACAAGGCAAAGTTGCATGCCCTTTCACAGGACTTTAAAGAGCGAATTCATTTTAACGGTTTGATTTTTCAGTTTATTTTCTCTGATGCAAATATTATGACTAGCAAGTCCAATATACATCAAGCATGCAAGGAAAGTTCATTTTCCCAATTTTCAGGGCCCACCAATAAAGTCTCTGAACACTGGTAGTTTGGTCCAAGGCTCGAATCCCGTGAACAGACTGGCTGCATGGACATTTTTATAATTTTCTCCATCTAAAATGTTTATACAAGCTAGTTTTCCTTAGAAAGTTCTCCATGAAGGCATCCCTCCTCTTACGCAGATAGCCCTTGAGGCTTACCTTTTGTGATCGTATAAACCAAACCAGACTTTCCCAAGTTACAAACTTTATGACATATGCTTCCATTTCTGAGTCTGGCAAGCAGCTGTTATCCAGTGAATTCAGGTTTTACCATAGGATTAGTTCAGTTCAGGAACACTACTTTAAAAAAACCTGTATTCAGATTGTTGAATATAGTGGTACTGTGAAATATGCATGGATTAGTACCAGATGAGAATACTTTGAGATATATTACTTAAATCCTTTGAATCATTATTTTGAGAAAATTAAAGAAACAATCAGGAAGTGTTAAGTATTCGTTTTGGATGAATCTATTTATGAACTACTGAAATTTTCTGTGATATACTTGTGTTCCTATTGTCAGGTGTATGGATGAAACACGTTTGTCAAGATAAAACTCAGCAAGACAAGTCCTGTACGGGAATGAAGTCATTCAACGATTCTTATATGAAACGTTGGTTGTAAGGTATACAATACTAAAAAGGTCTGGTGAACGATCAAGAACATTACACATTGTTACTTTCTAACAAATATACGTCATGTGTTCCATCCTATGTCATATGATATACATTACACATGGATTTCACTAAGTTTCCAGAATATCAGGAAAGGATGCTGTAAGGCTTTATCGCTTCATTGAAAAGTATGCTCATAAAAGCCTCCAATGGTAATGCTTTGTACCAAGAAGTTATGTCTTGCTATCAGAATTCCCTGTTTTAATCAGCTGGAATATTTAAATCGGGTGTGCAGTTTTCTCATGTGAAATCTGTGACAATAGTATGTGCTTCTTGTTTGCCCTATGTTCAACAAAACAGCAATCAGCCATAAAGTATGCTTGATGAATGCTCAATAACAAAGTTCTAGAGAATGTTTTTGGAATGCATGGCTAAAAGTACTTGCCTGATGTGATTCAGAGCTTAGAGTATGTTTGAAAACTGTGACCTCAGTGGCTTTGCTAAAGCCTAATTTAAATTATGTCTACAGAATAATTCAGATTTTGAAGTCTTTGGCTAAGCACCCTGTATTCGTGTGAGACGTACTCTGCTGATATTGAGCTGAGGTTTTCCAAAGCTCGAAATGCCAGTGACTTACTTCCAAAGCATGGAAATGATGTTATCCAGTGGAGCAGATTTATTATATGCCAATAAATTCTGTTTGTGCTAGCTAAAGATGTATATTGTAAATTATGTTTGTTATTGATTACAGTGTCTAATAATTTTGCACCTTAAAATTATTTCCCTACCCCTGTAATCCAGCAGTGCTTGTGAAGGACACAAAAGGATATGGAATGCACTTTTTGATTTCCAGTAGTAAGCATCATTGAAAACTGGTCACTTGAACTACATGTATTTAACATTAAGATATCTTTAATATGATATATCTCAATTTTCTGTATTTCCTGTTAGAAATCTTTAGTATTGTATTAGTATGAACAGCAGCAGTCAGCAATCTGATGAATCATAAAATTTTCTTTTATTGTAAATTGATTATGTATGAAAATGCATCACATGTGTTCAGTTTTCTTGCTGTATACTATATGCTAACAATTTTTTACTGTCAACATTTGTAAGACAAATTTTTAACATAGTCTTCGGAAAATGCATTCTAATGTTCTTTCAGTTTTAAAAATGCTGATACAAACTGTTTCAATAAAGAAAGATGTAGGTAGTAAAATCTCCAGTATAGTTTGCTGAATAGCAGACATTTTTGCTTCTTTTGGTCCAAATTTTTATTACATATAAGTTTTTGCAGAGCAGTCATGTATATATATATGTGTATATATATATATATATATGAACACAGTTAAAAATATGCACTGTAAAATGTGATTTTAATCATGCACTTAAATATTAATTTCTAGAAAGTTATGGATTTCGTCATCTAGCTATTTTATGTTATTAATGGAACAAAGTTCAAACTTGTATTTTCAAATTTCAGTTTTTTCCCATTCAAATGTCTTGTTTTCTGTAAAATATCTGAGAAAAACCTCTGTTTCTGTGAAAAATTGTCATAAAATTTGAGATCTGATGTATTATGTTCCTATCGTTTACTCTCCTCATGCTCCTCCATTAATATGGCAGTGTATCCCATGTGTGTGATATAATCATACTGTAGTTAATACTCACTAAGAAAACTGGATTATGCATAGCTACTTTTAAGTATTTTTTAAACCTTTTTTAAAATGGTCATGTGTATTTATTTCTTTTTAAACTGTCAGCTAATTGAATTTGTCTTAATATTTTCAAATATATTTAGGTTCAAGAGTTTGGTGTTACAGAAATAAGAGATCTGAAGCCCAATGGTAGAAATATTCAGGTTACAGAAGAAAATAAAAATGAATACGTTCGATTAGTTTGTCAGGAAAAAATGACTGGTGCAATCAGGAAACAGCTTAAAGCATTTTTAGAAGGTTTCTATGAAATCATTCCAAAAAGACTTATTTCTATCTTCAATGAACAAGAACTGGAGCTTCTTATATCAGGATTGCCAAATATAGATATTGATGATTTGAAAGCAAATACTGAGTACCATAAATATCAGCCAACTTCTTTGCAGGTAAGTTTTTGTTGGGGGGGCTGAAAATTTTATTTTTAAAAGCAAAATTGCATTTTTATCTGTCATTTATTTCCATTAACATATATATACTTGAATCATGTAAGAATTGCGCTGTATAAGCTGTATCAGAGTCCCTGCATTGTAAAATATCGTTTGTTTAGTTCTTGTAAATATTTAAAAATTGTTTCATTTTCCATTGCTTTTTGAACCAATGTAAAAGCCATCTTCAAATTTAAAAACAAGAAAGGAATAAAACATTCTTTTTATCTCTATTGCAAGAAATCCTGGGATGAAAAATGAAATCCTATGTTACGTGCTTTCTTGGGTAGATGAAAAGTATATTAAGGCATAGATTCTGCATGGTACTTCTTATCTTGAATGGTGAAAATAAGGTAATAAATATGTTGAAGAGGTATTCCTTAGCATTTCCGCTGTAACTTTATTATTGGCATGAGATCTGGAATTTAAATCATTCAACGTCTCCGTTTTCTACATGTATTTTAAAGTACACAAAATATGTATCTTAATTTTAAAATGACACTGGCATGTTAATCGAGAGGTTGTTCTGTAGTTAATTTGCTTTAGTTTTTTACTTCTATAAATGTTGCATGATTTATTTAGTCACATAAAATCGTTTCAAGTAGCAGAAGCTAGAATGTTTCCCTTCAGTCTGTTACTCTTGCATTTTCACATCTTTCTTGGGCAAATGGAGGGGGAGGGAAGCCTTTCCACTTTTTTGTGTTGATGCCTTTAAGATTTTGCAGTTACATTTTAGTACCATTTGCAAAAGCTGTTTGAAATTAGAACTGATAATCTCCCACTAACTAGTTACTTACTATCCAAAGTTGATTTTGTATTTTGAGATTTATGTGTAAGATAATGTTTAAAATATGAGGCAAGTCCTTTTTCATTTTTGGTAAACGATAGTTTCTTTATTTGCATGTGTGGGGAAATAAGCAGAAATTTTAGGTTAAAATATGTTCCACCATGCAAATTAAGAGTCTTGTAGCTTTACCAGCTTTTGATTTAATATTTTATTTATATTTAAGAAATTAAACTGTCTCTAAAAACTAAAGTCTCTAAAAAATAAATGTAGCTTATTTTGTTTATACTTGAATGATAGTTGATATGTAGGAAATTTCGAATTTTGAGGAAAATTGAAACAAAATTACTGCTGTGCCAGAATAAAATAAAATATGGCTAACTAAACTATGCCTGGATTAAATTATTTATCAGGAGTAAAGTACACTGAAACAATCTTCCAAACACAAAGGAGATTTTCTTAGAAAACGTGAGAGAATCTAGTCTGCATTTGCAATACGCAGGAAAAAGCCTTTGCAACCAGTCCGTTCTGCCACCAGGAATGCTACTTGAGGTTGTAGCAAATCACTTATTGGTGAGCCCAAACTTCATTAAAAATAAGATGTTGAAAGTAGGTAAGATGAAGAAATGTCACATTAGGGCATTCACTGGCTGTAGTAGTAACTTAGGATTATAAATCCATCCTTTGCGGAAAATACCTTGGCCACTATACCATACACATAATACCATATACATAATCAGTTCTTTCATAAGATGGTATTGAGTGTTAACCTCTTGCAAGATTAACTTACATCTGGAATTAGAGAAGTTTGAATACGTAGTCATCAGTGAATAATGCCTTATCCTGTAGCACTGCATTTGTTCCAGTCTGTGTGTTCTCTGGACTGCCCTAAGAATGACAATCGGAGACAAACATACCCCCACCAAAAAATAGGGTATATCTGCCACATTAAAGTTCCCCTTTATAATATCATCTTGCTGTAAACCAAAGTGTTTGATGGCCTTCTCCTCTATAACTTGTTTGCTGTGGCTAACCTGTTATGCTATTCCATGTCATTATGTCTGGGTATTTTTCATTGGCATTGACTATCAGCCCTTTTTACTATTGTTTTTCTCATTTGCAAATTTTACTAGTGTAAAAGTTGAAATAATTATTAGAAAAATTTTATACCAAGCTCTAAAAGTTCCATTGATCTCAATGCCATTGGATGTCAGGGATTGTGTGGTGATCTTCTGGTGCACATCAGCCACCAAGCACAAAAAAGATCAAAGCAGTTCTGTGCATTTCCCGCATTGCTAAATAGTGCGAGTTTCATATGTTGAATTTGGTGAAGAAATTATAATCTGCCTGTAATAGCATTTTGATGGCTGAACTTGCAAGCCTTCTTAGGATGGCAGATAACATGGAAATTTCGGTTTAGATGGAAAAACATTTAGCAACTTGCTAGAATACATGAGATTAGGATAAAATTTGATGTGTAGTTCAATTTTATAGAATGCTGTTGGTGTATGGTATAAAAAAATTGCATTACGTTCCAAGTCACACTTTTTTATTTTGGAATCAAAGACTTCTGTATGTTTTTAATACATCTAACTCATTTTTAATAAATTTATATAGTATCGTTACTTTAAACTAATAAAATACCAGTGAAACCTTAACAGATTGCTGTATGACTTTTTGTCTCAGCCAACTTCGTAGTTAGAAGTATTGTAAGTAAAAGTATTTAATATGTTGACCTTATCATAATACAGACTGAAAACTGTTAACATCAACAGAACTGTGCTGACTTGCAGGTAGACAAACACATACTCAAACTGAAGCAGATGGAGAATACAAAATTAAGATGCATTGCCTAAACCCTGGCCATTACTGATTAAGTGATCATGAAGTAATGGTGGCTAGCGAGAATTTGTGCGAGTAACTTTACACTGCTGGCCACCCAAATTGCAACACCAAGAAATCACAACAAAATTTATATAGTAGATAACATGTTGACCAAGTATCAAATGATTAAATTAATAGACTTCTGTGAAGTGTGGTTCCTTCTAGAATCAGTAGCCAGAGTAGCTGCCATTGTTGGAGATCACCGCTGCCACACGCCTCGGCATTGATTAAAAGGGACTTTGGATGTGTTCTTGGAGTACAGCAGACCAAGCAGCTTCCACACGTTGCCAAAGTAGATCTGGCGTGGCAGCTTGGAATGTAATCTGGGTCAATCGTTCAGCAACCATGGACCACATGTTTTCTATCAGCGTAAGATCCAGAGAGTGAGCCGGCCAGGGAAGCAGTTCAATCTGGCGATTGACGAAGAACCCTTGGGCAATGCGTGCCACCTGTGGTCGCTAATTATCCTGTTGAAATATGGCTGTGGGCAAGCCCTGAAGGTAAGGAAGGACAACTGGCTCCAACATCTCGCAGATGTAGCGCTGGCTGTTAAAAGTACCGGCAATGCGTACTAGAGGAGTGCGAGAGTCATATCCAATGCAGCCCCATACCATAATACCCAGTGCAGTACCAGAGTGGTGGTGCATAATGCGGCTGTTTAGCATCCTCTCTCCACAGTGTCTCCAGACTCGAATCTGACTATCGTGGTGTCGCAGACAGAAGCGTGACTCGTCAGTAAAGACAATTTCATTCCATTCTATTCTGCTGTCCACATCCGTCTTTCATCGCACCATTGGCGGCGGAGACGTCTGTGTCAAGGGTAGACGAAACAATGGACGTGTTGTGGACAGACCACTCTGCTGTAAACGTTATCGAATGGAACGCGCAGGCACTGGATGATGCGTTACAGACTGAATGTGCTGTGCTATGGTTCGTGATGTGACTGAGCGATCCGTCACTGCCATGCACACAATATGCCTGTCATCACGTGTAGTGGTTCACTGAGGTGGATGCGATGGCATTGAGATCAATGACGTTGGTCCATCGTACCCTCCTGCATCCAGTGGCCACATATCTGCATTACAGTTGTTTGGTTTCATCCAACGCGACTACCGATTTCCTTGAAAGGTAATCCATACTCTCAGTAGGCCACTATCCTTCCTCTGTCGAACTCAGATACTTGATCAAACAATGATTGCTGTTTACTACGAGGCATAATTGATCTTTTTTTTTTTTAACCACAAGAAAAACACAATTGCCAAACTTTAAATCGTCAGAAACTCCAAGCCTTAAATAGCGCTTTGAAGTGGCGCCACAGGCACGTATGATGTGTGTCTGGGCTGAAAATCTAATCATTTGTATATATCACCTCCGCTAATGCATGTTGTTAATTTCATGTTATTTGCATGCCTCCTTCAGGGTGTTGTATTTATGGTGGCCAGCAGTGTAAATTGCAACAGCAGAAAATCGAATGCAGAGTGATAGCTAGGCTATGCTGCCAAATGTTCTCTGAAAAACTTAGTAATAGAAAGTAATTTACATTCTGATAGAAGTTGTCCTACATAAAAGGTATAGAAAAACCAAAATAATAAGATAACTGGATTACAATGGAAGAGACACACGCCAATGTGACAATCAAATTCGCTAACACAACCTTGTATTTGGCGTACATTCACTAAAAACACTCAATCGATTTCGAGGGCAGCTACAGGTCCCTCCTCATCAGGAGAACAAAATACAAGAAGGGGAAAGAAAGCTGAGTAACGGCAAGTTTAGTGAACGATTTTAAGTCTAATCCAGTCCTTCCTAGCGCTTTTAAAATTCTATTGACATAATTCTTGATGATTATTTTTCTCGATAGATGGCGTTGCCTCCTCGCGCGTGGTTCTACCCGAGAGTATAAAAAGCCGTTACTCAGCTTTCTTTCCCCTTCTTGTATTTTGTTCTCCTGATGAGGAGGGACCTGTAGCTGCCCTCGAAATCGATTGAGTGTTTTTAGTGAATGTACGCCAAATACAAGGTTGTGTTAGCGAATTTGATAACTGGATTAATTAAAATATAATCTTACAATTCAAGGAAAAGTGAGCAAAATCGCAATAACTTTTATAACATAATGAATTGCTTCCCAGACTTGCTTATGTTATCAATTAATGGTATCGTATGAAAAACTAGATGATGTTGAATCAGTTCGCAAAATTAGAGTGGCATGAAAACGAATGTTTCTTCTGAACAGAGTGTTAAATTAATTAATTGGTCTAAGCTGCATGAATTGTTTTGTAATAGAATTTGCAGTGCTAAAATAAATGTATTAGTAAATAATAATTTTATTTTTGCTTTTAAATCTTATGTTCTCAGTGCATTTAAATTATGTTTAATTTCTTTATAGATACAATGGTTTTGGCGAGCCTTGAGATCTTTTGACCAAGCTGATCGAGCTAACTTCCTTCAATTTGTCACGGGTACCTCCAAAGTACCGCTTCAAGGTTTTGCAGCATTAGAAGGAATGAATGGGACTCAGAAATTTCAAATTCATAGAGATGATCGATCAACTGATCGTCTTCCTTCTGCTCACACATGGTAGGCTAAATGCTGTATTGTGTAGAGTAGTGGTTCTCAACCTTTTGACTAACACGTACCATCTAAACAAAAATTGAAAATCTGTAGTACCACCACTACATTTTAATATGATTATTTTTCAATTTCTCGATAGAAATATTTTGAATATATTTGGCCATTTCCACAACCTACTGGCTATTTGTATTAAATATGCATGTGTAAAAATATTAGATTACAAACTGGTTACCGATTTACTTACCACAATTTAAGTTATAGTTCTTAGTGTGAACTTAGTATAAAACTGAGTGTGAAATTTGGACCTCTGTAAGAGAGATTAATTTCTTTGTCTGGTCTTATTTTACTCAATTTACAACCCACTGAATTTTCTTCTGTAATTATTGTCCAAATATAACATGGAAGAATATCCTTGTTCACACAAAGAGGTTGTGCAAGGGCAATAAAAGGTTAATAGCTTTATTTCATATGCTTTTAAATTCTTTTTTCCCAGTTCAGCAGAGAGTTAACAAGTGGTTTATTTTTAAAATCTTCAGTTAAAGTTCGATCACGGGAAATTTCTATCAATTGTTCTTTTTCTTCATGAGATAAAATCTCAGGTACATTTGAACAAAATGGAAATCTAATACAATTTTCTTTTTCATAATTATCTGGAAAATACATGTTGAAATTATTTAGCAATGAAAAACAATGATTTTTAATGTTAGATGCTTCTTTTATTTTCAAATTAATTTTTGAAACTTTCTAAAAAGAGTAAAAAGCTTAAAATATTATTACCCAGTTGTTCGATCATTAACTGAAGTTTTTATCACTGCATTTATCTCTAATTGTAAACAACATTTTGTCCTTTTAATTCTAAATTTAATTCACTTAACTTTCCAAAAATATCAGTTAAGTCCGCCAAATGCTCCAATCATAATTCATTAACCCTTTCGCGGGCAATGGCTATAAAGTCAAGCCACCTAAATATAATTTTTTCTCTGAATGCACAGTGTCTAGCTTCGTTAGCCACCTGCATTGATTGAAGCTGAAATGCACAAAAATCATTACAGATGGCAGCACTGCACATTTTTTTATCGAATTACGGTCTCTGATGGAATGCTGAAGTTGTGCATGCAGTGCATAAGTACTGTAAATCGAAATTTTATTATTTTAAAAATTATTTCTAATTTATGAAGAACATTTTGACAGTTTTAATGTATATTTTTCTATCAATTAAATAAATTAAACTAATTCACAAGCAAAAACAATTAATTTTTATTAGGTTTTTGAAAAGTTTTCGAAAGTGGATACAGGGTCTGTCCACCGCTCTCTTAGAGCAGTAACAGTGACCTTGAAAACGGCGCACTACCTTTACCTAGAGAAGGTTTATGTTTGAGTGAAACACGTGTATCTGTAGGAGGGAGAAATATAAACAAACTTTGTTTATGACATCTGATGAGGTTTCGGGCTTCTTTTCGGACTTTTATTTCACTCTCAGTATAGTTTATCTGTTTGACTAGATGTCAAAAGTTTTTTTTTAGAGAGACGAAATTTAGAATACTTTCTGTATGTGGATAATTTTGTTTTACTCTTTTTAATTAGTTTCTGCTTTCATAAGATTATAGTAAATTTCTTTTACTGTTTTGATCTCAACATAATTATTTAGTTTAGTACAATGTCTAGAAAGGGCCTATCTGTACAAGAGGCTCTTGCTATTTTTGAAGATTTGCCATCAGATGATGGTTCAGCAGCATCTAATGATAGTGATACTGATGAAGACTATGTTGCGAACTTCGCTCAAGAGGAAAATATTATTTCTAGTTCTGATGATGAAGAAATTAGGGAGTTACAACTTCCTTCTACTTCTAAGCCGCAAGTGAAATGGAATAAATATTTTGTTGCCAAATCTCTGCCACAATTCACGGAAGATAGTGGTCCGTCTTCTGAAGTTTTAGAAAAGCAAAATCCATCTCCTCTTGGAGTATTTTTGCTGTTTATTACAGCAAAATTGTTCGAAGATATTATTTTTCAAAGTAACCTGTATGCAACTCAAGGCGGGAAAAAATTCAGCCCTTTAGAGTTTGATGAATTACTGAGATTTTTGGCTATCACTCTGCTCATGGGAATCAAACATTTGCCAAGCTACAGACACTACTGGTCAATGGATCCCGATTTGCATGATGAGTACATAGCACAGCAGATGTCTGTAAAACGTTTTGCATGGATTCTCTCTAAGAATTCTCTAAGAAACGGAGTCTAAGTTCAAAATCGGTTCCCGAAAAAAAGCACAAACCATATGTTCCAACAGATGAGCGCACAGAAGCTGCAAAACGTATTCCTGTAAAAACTGAAGGTGGTTTATACAGGAGATGTGCTCTTTGTAGTACAGAAAAAGAAGTTCATCGTTCTCGATGGCTCTGCAAGTCCTGCAATGTCCCACTGTGGGTCCAATCAAGTGGTCCTTCTTGTTTCGAAAAATTTCGTACTAGAGAGATACATGCATAAAAACTTTCAATAAGTACAACAACGATATTGTGAAATTACTTTATAATTATTACTTTGCTATTATTACTTTATTCCTCAAACATTTTGTAATTAATTATCATTAAAATTGTTATTTCCATAAGTATTAATTTCTCATAAAAATGCATCATAATAAGGTGAATTAATTTTATCCTAACAGGTAAGCTAAATGTCTTATGTGTGCAGTGGCTATAACCTCTAGCCGTCCCCTAGACAAAAGACCCCCGATCCGAAAAATTGTATAAGGCCAAATAATGTTTAAGAGGGTTGAGAACATTATGTTTATAATGTACTTTATCACAGAAAAGTGTATTTTAGCTATGCGCCCGTGAAAGGGTTAAATAAACACTTTTACAATTCAAATTTTGAATTTCAGAAAAAAATTTTAATTTCTGATAACAGTTCAAGACAATTTAAAACTTTACCTCTGGATAACCCTCTTACTTTGTAATGCAACAAAAGCGTTTCCATGTTCACTGCCCATTCCTTGGCATAAAATCATAAATATTCTTGAATTTAAAGCTCGGCTTTTAATAACATTAACAATTCTCGCAATTGGATTCAGAACAATATTCAAATTTTTTGGGATTGTTTTGGCTCTTGAAGCTTCACAATGAATGGAGAAGTGAGTAAATTTAGTTTCAGGCACGACCTTCTTTATTTGATATATAATACCGGAATGTTTTCCTGTTAAACTTCGATTTCAGTCACTGCATACGGCAGTGCACTCATTCCAAGGAATATCATTCTCAGATCTAAAATGATCAATTACTTTGAAAATTGCATTTTCAGTTGCTCTATCATAAAGAGATTCACAAAATAAATACTCTTTGGAAATTCATTTATCATTGAAATGTAATGCGAAATAAGTTTTTTTAATGAGTGTCTCTTTTATGGTGTTTGTCTTTATGAATTCAATGACTTACTCTATCATTTGATAGCAGAGTATTATTAAGTTCGTTAGCCACTTTTGTGTTGAATAAATTTAAACCGATATCTTTAGCTGCTGGTAATACAAGGTTTCCTCCACTAGTGTCAGCCTGCCCAGTCTTAGCAATTCTTAGGCTTTCTATATAACTGCTTCCAAAGATTTTTCACTTAGAATAACAAACGTTTCATAACCTGTTTACTACAATTTTTTTTTGAGTGCCAATAATTTCCTCTTAAAATGTTCTTCAGATTTATCCTTTAAAGTGGCATGCTTAGTTTCAAGATGTCTTTATAAAAGTGATGGTTTCATACTTAAATAATAATTCACTGCAAACAACACATTCAGGTTAAAGGCTCATTTCATCTCCATTCCAAGTAAACCCAAATGATATATAACTTTCAGTATATTTTCTATACATAATTTTCCCTTTCGTTTCAATATTCTTACTGCTAGTAGATTGTCCTGGATCCATCAGTTATGAATCATCACTTTTCAGCTTAGTCAATCCTAACTATTTATTCTATTTTAAAAATCTAAATTTGTTTTATTATTTTTTCATAAAATATTTAAATACACAATATATTACACGAGTTCTTCATAAACAAACGACGGTAATCCCAAATTAGAAAAGTAAGGAGCACAAAACAACAAAAAGATGAAATACCTGCTGTTAAAGACAGCAAATCGACGTAAACAAGTTATTCTAGTTGAGAGTAAAGCAACCAAATTGAGAGCAGAAATGGTGGCTACGTAAAGTGGTAAACATGCTAATAAATTGATCAACTCTAAAAGAATTAATGATACACTATTTTCTTGTAGGAGCTTATATTTATTTCCTATTGAATACAACATGCATTTCTATTGATCCTTTTAAAAACATCATGTATGACAAAAAATGTTTTCTCTGGCCAAAAAAAATTTGTGAAAATAAAAACTGATTATTTGCTAAAGGTTATTGAGCTTGATAAACAGGATGTTATGTATTTAATTTTTGAATTTATATATATATATATATATTTCATATAATAGTTAACACACTTTTTGTTTCTTTGCATACCATTGGTTGAGAACCGCTTGTGTAGAGTAACTGCATTTAAAGTTTTTGTAATATTTGTGCCTAAATTCGTTTTGTACAGTTACTTGAATCATTTCTTCTTGTGTTTCTCTTTTTTTGTAGTTTTAATCAGCTTGATCTTCCGGCGTATGAGACTTATGATAAGCTCCGATCCATGCTATTGAAAGCCATCCATGAGTGTTCAGAAGGATTTGGATTTGCTTGATTTCTTCGATATGGATGCAGTTTCCTCTTGGTGCCTATGTGATATGAGTACTTGCCAATACTCTGTTGAGGACTATTGTACTCCTACAGTCACTTAGTACTATCATATTTTATTTGTTGACTACTATAGTTATACTTGAAGAACTAAAAGCATGACTGAAAAGACCGTGAGCTGACTGTACAGAATTTTTTCAGTTTCTTATGAAAACCAGCCTGTATATTTTCTCTTTCAGTTAAATTTCATAAAATTCAAACTGTTTCATATGTGTCTTGCCATATTTCTCTTATTACATTGCACTAGAAATGAATTTTTAAACATATGATCATTTTGAAAACTATTGCTTGTATTAAAATCAAATTTAGAGAGAAAATATTTTACTGCTGAAAACATAATTTTAATGACGAGAGCTGTGTAAATTAAATATGGAAAAAGCATAGAAAGCATTGTATTTTTTATTGTTAATGATGACAATTAATTAAATAACTTAACGTAGCTCTTTTCTGTTTATGTTTCTTAAATATACCACAACTGCATTATGATTAAACTGATCAGAATGTATACTTTTTTGGCAGTATCCCTCTATTTTCTCAAAGCAGTTTTATTATTAACTAGGAGTTCACCAAATAAGTTGAAGTAAGTCAGTGCTAGATATATTATTCTACTGGAAAATTGTTGTCATGAATACATCTCCATTATTGTGCTAATGACTGGTAAAATTTAGCAATGGCTAGCAGATTAAATGCTGCATTAAGATGATTTTTCTATCAGCTGATAACTGATTTATTTTCAAGAATTTTTTAATGTATTTTACTTGGCAAAGCATCAACAACTCAGTTCGTATGCTATTATTGGTCCATATGATAGTATGCCTTAAATTTTTTTCTGTGTACAAAGCTGTTAGTGTGCGACAAAAAAGCCGCCCCCTCCACAAGAAAAAGGGTATTCTTATTCTCGATACATTGTGAACTTGTAAATTTCATTTATTTGTATGACAAAGCATTTTTACATCTGCTTTAATATCATTTAGGACATGACTCAGAAATACATTATATTATTCTGTATATCTTAAAATACAGCCTTATGCAATATTCAATGAAATTTCATGTTGATAAGGCCTGAAATCAATTTATTAAAGAATACTTATCTCTTTTTTAAGTACATGTGCATGTTTTCTATGATTTCAGATGATCTCGTTGCTGTTTCTAAAACATAGATTAGTTTTTTAATAAAATTTTGGTCAAATATTGTAAGATTTGTTTGTAATAAAAATTTGCATGCTGTAGTTTAATTATGAAATTGGAGCTGAATCCACTTATTTTACCTGAACATGCCAAAGTCAAGTAATATTAAAAATGTGTACTCTTTTAATATGCAAGTCAAAGGGAGAGATTCTGGTTTAGTTTCGAATTTTAAACTTTAAAGAAAAGTTACTTTGAAGTGATGTGCCAAATATGAATTAATATTTTAGTGGTATAAATGTTTGTTTTGTTTCAGAGGTAATCAGTCCTTAAAGATTTTACATGAAGAATTTGATCCTTTTCTTTAATAAATTTATTAGTATGTTTTAATGGCTTTAACAATTGATGTAAGAGGATAAATTTATGTTGCATGATCTGTTCGCATAGCTGCTTCATTTATCAAGCCATTTCTTAGTGATCCGTTGTGAATTAGTTTCTGCTTATTCACTCTGAGAAGCTGTTGTAATGGTTTAAATTGTTTCATTGTGTGAGTTATCAAAGAAATGAGTATCAACATTATCAAAACTGCATAATCTTCAAACACAATATATTAGTGCATATTGGCACTGAAAACATGTTCAGTGAAGTAATATCAAATTTCTCAGACACTCAATGTAGCCTTTTGGTAAATTAACAAATAGTAGCAAACTACTGTGTAAGTTAGTTTAAAATTTTAAATTATGCAATTTAATTTTTCCACTAGTATCTCCCTGTATAACTCTAAATTCTCTTCATATCTATAAAAGTACAGAATCAAAATATTTAAATCTATTTTTGCAATCTGCTTATTGTGAATGAAGTAAATTGTGATGAAAACACAAGTTATATAATCTTTATTCATAATTAGGAAACAAAAATGGTTATTGAGTAATATATACCTTCTAGTTCCTTTGTATATAACAATTCATTTATTCTATTTACACATTCAATTTAATGACCAAAAGTTACCAGCATGTGTTCATGAGCTGAATATATTTTGAATTTTATAATTTATGTTTGAAATAAAAATTTAGTTACTATATATAAATACAAAGCAAATTTATTCTATTTTTTGGAAATTAATTTTTTGCATCTTCCACAAATGTTACATGGAATATCATTTGAAGTAGATGTATTATGTAAAATTAGTCTTATATGCTGTAGACGGAATTAGTATTGTTGTATGCTTGCAAAAAAAGGTATTTTATCTTTGTGCACGTAAATGTTGATCTTTCTTACTTCCTCTGTGAATTACCTCTGATGACTAAATGCGAAATCATTGCAGTAAGTAATTTCGAATGCATTTGTTAATTAATAAGTAGCTTAATATTGGGTGTTAATGAAAGTTTCCTGCCACCGTAAATATCGTCTGTGTAAATTGGTTTCTGATGTCAGGCTTAATCATATTTTGTCAAATTATTTTGTGCATTTTAAAGAAAGAGATTTGCTTTAGGACATTCTGTTGTGAAATTTGTAAAAAAAATATGGTTATCATTTGAGTACAAGGTGTCTGAAACGGAACTATTATGCTACCAGATTAGAACCATCGTCTGCTTCCAGTACTGTTGCAAAAAGTCAGCTACAGAATGTCACCAAATCATGTGTACAGATTTAAGTACTAATATTGTATCTTATGACTATTATGAAGGTTTGGTATGGAAAGTTAAAAAACAAGGACTCGGTGACATTCAAGAAGCAGAGTGCTCTGGTTATCCTACTGACGTTGATGAGGCTCGCCTACGAAATCTTGTTGAAGACAGTATACAACCATTCGAGAGCTTGCTAAGGAGTTGGACATTAGTGGCATGTCCATTACTAGTGCTGTGCATCGCATAATCGATGTACAAATTCAGTCGCTTAGTGCCGCATGAGCTGACTGAAGCAGATAAGGACATACTTGTTTGGGCTGTACTAATCTGCTCGAATATCAGCACAAGGACAAAATTCTGGATTTGATAGATTTTTGTGATGAAAAGTGGATTTACTTCAACGACACAAGATGAAAAGGGGGTTGGTCAGCGCGTGGTGAACCTGTCGGCAGCATCACAAAGCGCCATTTGATGCACCGAAAAGAACATGCTTTTTGTACCTGGTGGGATTGCTATGACTTTTTTCTACAAAGAGTATCTGGGAAAAAGTAAAACCCTTGATTGTAAGGTGTACAGCGAGATGCTAGTCCATGTTGACGCTACTGTCAAGAAAAAATGTCGAACTTAGTTCCAGCACAAAACGGTAATGTTTCATGAAGATAATACAAGACCACATGTGTGTCTATTCACTAGCCGGACTCGAATGGGATCTTTTGCACAATCACCATATAGGCCCAACATCGCTCATTCAGGCTTCTACCATTTTTTACACCTGCAGCTACATCTTGCTGGTGCTGTCTTCCATTCTGCACAGGACATCCAAAATGAGGTTGGTCTCTTTTTGGACTCGAGATCACCAAGTTTTTGGGCTGAATGCTTTGAAAAATTACAAAAAGGTTGGCAGATAATCATAGATTTGGATGGTGATTACTACTCGCACTAAAGGTACTGCTTTCATGTTTTTTTTCCTAACTTTATTAAGAACGTTTGGTGGAAAACTTCTGTCACTACCAGATATTCACTGCTAAATCGTAATTATAATGAGACCCTGATAAAGGATTTAATTTTCAATTTTCAGAGGTGAATGCTTAAAATCGTGCATTTTTGTGGGATACTTATTTTACATTGTACATTATCTGTCTTTGATTGGGAAAGGGAAGTGGTTGCTGTAGGCTTAAGAAACATTGATTACCCCTATTAATAACCATGAAGTGACAGACAAAGGTGCTATCTTCCTGCTGGCAAGAAACGGGAGTTTTGGATTTGAACAAATCATTGGAAGAAACATTTTTATTTGCTGTATGCGTGACCTGTAACATGCCAAAAATGCCTAAACAAAATGGTTTAAGCCTGTAAGAAAAGGATAGTTTACTGAAAGATTTTGATACGTTTAGTAAATGCTGCCAAACAGAAGTAGCTTTTAAAATAGGTATTTCCCAAACACCATTGTGCAGTTTACTTAAATCAAAGACATAAAATTATAGCAATAACAGGCTGAACTAGGCAAATGTCTCGAGGAAGTGCAAGAAGAATGGCAACTTGAGATGTTGAAGTTGTTCTAGAAGTGTTTCAGGCTGTAGGCAAAAACATGTTCCAATTTCTAGAACTTCTTTTCCCCACAAAAGTTGTAAAATTCCTTAAATGTTAAGAGAAAATTTTTGGGGGCAATTCATGGCTGACTAAATGAGAAAAGAAAAATAACATTTTTTTATTGGAAACTGCGTGATAAGTAGCAAGAGACAGATCATCATTCATTTGAGAAATAGATAAAAGACGTTTTACTTGGGCTTCTGAAATAAGAGGCACACTAAATTTATAATACATATGAAACTGTTTTACAGAGCATTACCAGAGTACTCATTAATGTTAAAATGTGAAACAACAGCTGGTTTCAAGAAAAGAGAATTACTGTCTTACTGATGTGCAAAATGTATGAAGTGATTATTGAAAAGAATAGAAAACTTGACATTTAAAAGGAATAAAGAGTTTACTTTTAACTTAGCATAATGACAGGAACTCATATGGATCACAAGTAGTATTTGCTTTATTGTTTGATAACTGCACACCCCTCTTATATAGTTCTTAAAAAATATTAAATTAGTATTTCTTCCTGCAAATATTGGACTTCTGTCATTCAGCCTTTGGACCAAGGTATTATAAAAGCTTTCAAATGTAATTGCAGAAAAAGTGTCATTCAAAAATAGATAAAATTGAACCTTGTGAAATGTAAGCACGTCAAAAGAGATAACTTAATCAATATCTTTTGATATTATGTAAATTAGCTATGCATATTGTAGTCAACTCATGGGTAGCAGTCTCCCAAAATGCGTTCTGGAATTGCTTTAGAAAATTTGTTGTTTTTTAGAAGCCGCAGATGAATCGCAAACTATTTCTAATAATTTTGGCATCAGTAATGAAGATTATTTTTCAAAATATGTTGATGATAATATTGAGACGGCATGTAAAAACATGGAATATGATATTATAAAAAGAGCTGCTGAAACTGATAGTGAAAGTCACAAAAAAATTATATGTCCAGCTCAGCTGAATCGGGAAAAGCACTGCAAACTGTAAGAATGCTTGAACTGAAAGGTGGAGATCAGAGAAGCTACAAAAAGTTTTACAAACTTCAAAATGCAGTTGAAAGACTGTTCACGAACAATGCAAAATAAAGAGCAGTTCTTTGTAAGAGTATAAAATTTCGTGAGGTATGTAATTGAGAAGCTACGAAAAGTTTTACAAACTTCAAAATGCAGCTGAAAGACTGTTCACGAACAATGCAAAATAAAGAGCAGTTCTTTGTAAGAGTATAAAATTTCGTGAGGTATGTAATTGTAAGATGTTCTTATAAAAAAAAGTAACAACATTTGTAAACAGTTTAACTTAACAGTAAGTTAATAATTTAAGTATTAATTAGATTGATTGTTAGTTATTATCTCATAAAGTTCAAAGTTGCCGCTTAATAAACCCAAATATGTTTGGAACCGAAGTGATTTTAGTAAGCATGAGTACTGTTTATCTATACGGTTTGTTACAAAAGGTCGTTGCCAACATGCTGGTCTGTTATAACCATGATAAACAAGATTTACATAAGAACTGGTGTCGAAAATGTGAATGCAACTGCTAGAGGGCAGTGTTTCGCCACAGTGCATGCTTCACAGCATCAGCATATGGATTCGTGGACATGTTCAAAATGGGCAGGAATGTGGAAGTGGCTGCCACTTCCACATTCCTGGTGACAAGATCAATGTCTGATATTTCTGTCATCTCATACACCATAGAATTCCCCCACAAATAGAAATCCAGAGAAGTCAGGTCAGGGAATTGCGGTGGTCATACGACTGGCCAGTCTAGTGATCAGGATATTAGTTACACCAGCAGAGAGCTGCTAAAATGTGCAGGTGCTCCATCAGGTTGAAATGAGACGTTTCTGCATCAGATCCGCTAGCGCTGTTTCCACAAAAAGTCCGTAAAGAACTGAGTTAGTAAACTGATTCATATTTCTCATGTATCGTCCTTGCCTGAAATTATCACCTTCCCACTCTCTGTGAACATTGTCCTCTAATGTTCGCCGCTCGCGTTTTTGGACACAAGTTCCTATGTAAATCTCGTTTGTCATGGCATGACAGAGCAGCATGTTAAGTTTGGCAACAACCTTTTGTGACAACCTCTATATGTAATCTTTCATGCAAATTGAAATGATTTTTTAAATAGATTATTCTATTTGAAGAAAAATGTGTAAGGCAAATAAATTTTTAAAAACTGCAAGTGAATGAATTTTAAGCTTGAGATGTAAATCGATCTTTTAAAGTGTAATAATATCTAGGTAAATGTAATATGTGTATCTAATTAAATTTAAAAAAAAAGCAGTTGGAATAAACTATTAATCATTCTATGTTAGGTTAATGCTTCAAACAGAAATTTTCAAGCAGTTAGTACTGTATTTTCCGCCGCATAACGCGCACCCAATTCTTCATGAAGAAACCTAAAAGATACATGTGCAACACTCTTATCTTTTGAGGTCACTATATCGAAGATTTGTGCTAGCCTTTCGAACAGTGGTATACCTAACTGACAAGTCTTAAGGAGAACAATATGTGTGTGGGTTAAATGCTTCAGAGAGTAAATATTCTTACAAAGTGGATGGATTGTATTCAATGTAGATGCCCAAAAGAATGGTATTTTAGGGTTTCGAGAAAATGGGGAAATAATTTTGAATAAGAATTCCCTTCCAACCTGAATGAATTCGTGGAATTAGGAGTTAGATATTTCCTCTTTTTGAAGTGAAAATCGAAGGCTTTAGTTGAAATACAATTGATATAACGTTCATTTTAGTAGTAAGTATGGCTTGCGCGAAAACAAACAAAGGCAATGCTGGTTCCAAATGCAAAGCCATTCATTTTGCGAAAGCAAATGGAAATCGTGCCGCAGAAAGGTGTGTTGGTGATTATTTATTTATGAGTACCAATGATGGTGAAGATATAACGGAAGACAAAGTTGACGAACTGTTCGTGTTATCCGGAAATGAAAATTTTAAATTCATAATGTATGTCATTTTTTTCAGAATTTAGGTACATACAGAAATCTAATTTTCTTATACTTATTCCTTATTTTTAAATCTATCATTTTTATACCCGGCGTATAAATCCCTTAGTTTTTTATCTTATTTTTGTTTTTGAAAGTGCACGTTCACCTAAAAAACGAAAATCCAAGGAAGTATACATATTTTACAGAGATATATTAACGTTAAATTCCATACATAAGCCATCCTACCCACCGCTTGGTTTAGGTTAAATTTATATGCAAGTACTCTCTCAGATTTTTTAAGTGAAAACTAATCTGGCACTTTCCTTTTTATTTATTTGACTTTTAACGAAAAAAGAAGTATTTTCAGAGACGTGATATAATTAATTTCGTGAAGCATTTGAAATTTTAATTAGCTGCTTTCATTGTTTCCTCTGCTTTTCCCAGATCTAGTTTTAAAATCAAATTTCTTTATGTTCGACATTTTGCTTCAATAAAAACAGCGTCTACCAGTTTCATCAGATGTTTCTCAGATTTTTATCATAATTTAATTAGATTCGTTATATTAGTACATAACACTTTAAAAGATTAATTTACATCTCAGGCTTAAAAATTTGTTCACTTCCAGTTAACAAGACACAATTTATTTTTCCTACAGATGTTTCTTCAGATAGGTAATCTATTTAAAAAATAATTTCATTTTGTACTAAGCACTTTTAATTCAATCCTTTGCAGCTTCAGCTCAGGAAGTTAACAATTAAATGTTTATTATTTTTTTCGTACTAATACACTACCCGACATTGGAAATGCCTCACCAAGGAGGGGCTCGAAAATTATGCAAATTTTATGGTAGACGCACGTCACGGAAATCATCTTAGAAAATGTATTCTTGTCTCGGAGGACGTGTGTAATAGAAAATAGAATGCCAGGCTGTCGTCTATAAAGGCAATTCCAGCAGACAGACCATTTTATGAGGGACAGGATGATCGGACTGAGAAGAGCAGATTGATTCATATCGCAAATCTCAGCTGACACACACCGGCTATGGCGACGATGATTGGAACAAGGAACTGGTTCGAGGGGTGCAGGTGGAACCAGAGTGATGTTAGCACGCGTGGATCGACGGAACTTCTGACAAGCGGTGAAACACCTGCAGGCCACTTCCACCTAAATTCTGCAGCAAGTTCAAGACACCCTAGATATTCTCATATCGACAAGATCCAATTGTTGTTGATTGGTGCCTAGTGACCTTCATTTGTGGCGTCCATTAAGAAGACTACCATTGACCCCACGTGATAGACGTGAACGTCTGCAATGGTACCGGGCTCGAACTGTGGATGACGGAATGGCACAGCGTTGTGTTCTTCTCAGATGAGTTACACGTCTGTTTCTGCAATGATAGTCGCCGCGTACGAGTGTGGGCTCGATGTGGTGACAGGTCCAGTTCGGCAACAGTTGTGGAACTCCTCACCACGCGACAAGGTGGCATCATGGTTTGGGGTGCAATTGTGTACAGCTCCGTGTTACCTCTAGTTCATATTCAGGGCGATATAAAGGCCCAACAATGTGTGTGGATGATATGCTGCAGCTGGTGACACTCCCATATCTTTAGGGAGTGCCCAGTACCCTTCATCAGCAGTATAATGCACGATCACACACTGCTCGCATCAGTCAACGTATTCTGCAGAATGTACAAATATTTCCCTGGCTACCGTTGTTTCCTGATCTCTCACCAATCCGAACACATTAGGATGTGATTAGATGCTATTTGCAGACCCTGCCATTGCTACGTTTAGAAGACGAACTGTGGCAAATGGTTGGCACAAAATGGAGAGCCATTCAGGACACCATCCGTGGTCTTTACAGTTAGATGTTTTGCTTCGTGTATCGCCGTCCAATGTGGTCCTACAACCTGCTAAGCCAGCACCGTTCTAGCTCTGTATTATGCATATCATTTTAAAATAAAGATCACTGATTGTTCATTGCTGTCTCTCTGCCAAATTTCATCACTTTCTGGCCACTTCCTGGTGCTGCATTTTTAATGTGGGTAGTGTATACAGCTTTGCCACGCTACCTGGAGAACCGGAAAATGTCAGGGAATTTAAATATTTTAGTCAAAATGTGGAAAAGTCAGGGAATTTTATATGGTGATCCCCTAAGAACGTGACTTTTGCGCCAATTTTGGAAGTGACCACTTTTCTTGACGAATTATGTATCGCATGAGCGTCATTCAGTTTTGAAAATCATGCCAAGGCCGTACCGTATACTAGGATTTTACCACAAAAGCCTTTAAACCTTTTTTTTTCATAAACGCCTTTTTTGTCATTTTGCAGTAAAATTTTTTAAAAAAATAATCATTCATCTAGGCTAACCATTTAATATACACAGTCCAGTCATATTAATGTGACCATCTGTCAAAAGCCAGAATAACCACCTTTCGCAGAGCGGACTGCTGCGAGACGTGCAGGAAGAGAGTCACATAGATCCCTGAAGGTGTTCTCTGGGATGTTGAGCCATGCCGACTCTAATGCCGTGGCCAGCTGCGCTAGATTACGCGGTTGAGGATCCATGGCGCGAACAACTCGATCGAGATGGTCCCACAGATGCTCGATTGGGTTTAAGTCAGGTGAGTTTGCTGGCCAGGGGAGGACGGTAAACTCATCCTGGTGCTCTTCGAACCACGCACGTACACTGGCAGCTGTATGGCACCTCGCATTGTCCTGCTGGAAGATGCCATCATCCTGAGGAAAAACAATGCGCATGTAGGGGTGAACATGGTCCGCAAGGACAGATGCGTACTTGTATTGATCCATTGTGCCTTCCACAATGATCAGTGAACCTAGAGAATGCCAGGAAAACATTCCCCAGACCATAATGCTCCCGCCTCCAGCTTGGACCGTTCCGGCAATGGTTGCAGGGTGGTTCCTTTCAGAGGTTTCACGCCTTATACGCCAACGTCCATCTGTCCGATGGAGCATAAAACGCGATTCATCCGAAAACGCAACCTGTCGCCACTCAGTGGACGTCCAGCTGCTGTACTGGCGTGCAAATTCTAGCCTTCGCCGTCGATGAACAGCAGTCAGCATAGGTGCACGAACCAGGCGTCTGCTTCGGAGGCCCAGACGCAGCAATGTTCGCTGAATAGTACTTTGGGAGACACTTTTGGTAGCCCCTTGGTTCATTTTGGTGGTCAGTTGCTCAACGGTAGCCCGTCTATCTGCCCGAACGCATCTCCGCAACCGTCGTTCGCCTCTGTCATCTATGGCCCGTGGTGCACCACATTTGCCACGTCGCTGATTTTGGACAGTCCCATTTTGCCATGCACGGTACACTTTTACCACGGCGGCACGCGAACAGTTCACAAACTCAGCCGTTTCGGAAATGCTTCCACCCTTGGCCCGAAAGCCAATGATCATGCCCTTTTGGAAGTCGGATAAATCGCTTCATTTCTGCATTACGCCAACGATTGAAATGTTTTCCGAAGCCCTCACACACACTTTATATACGCTCAACTGCATTGTGCTGCCACCTGCCTTCTGTGATTGGTTATTTAACTCTGACATGGAAAGTACGTGGTGGTCACATTAATGTGACTGGACTGTGTAATTATATTCGCCAAAATATAGCTGATTATTGTAATTCAGTTTTTAATCTTTAAGTAATTTATTTTAATGCTTTTTGTATCATTTAATGTGGCTTCCTCCGTCTAAATTTATTATTAGTTAACAATGCTTTAAAATTCCAGAAAATGTTCTCTGGTGTACTGCTGAAACTAATTCTAGCAGCATGATGACACAACATCACGAAATTGAATGCAATATTTTTTGCTTGTGCATACTGCTAAATAAATATAAAATACCTGAATTTATTTCAAAATATCATTAAATAGATTTCTTTCTTTCGTCTAGCTGCAAAATGTCTGCAAAAAAAAAAAGACATTTTTTAATCCAGATTAGGCAGATTCTAATCTCAATCTTCAGTGGAAAAAAACAACTCTTGTTATAGTTACAATAGTATTGCTTTGGGGCTAAGTCATATGCAATTGGCAAATTTTTGTGTTTTCAAGTGGTACCATAATTAATTTACCTCTGAGCACAGCCAACGCACACTGCGCGGATAGACTGGAATTTTCTTAAAACACACCTGGAAAAGTCAGGGAATTTCATTCTCCTGTTTGAGTGACAGCCCTGTGTATGTATATATTGACGTCAAAACAAAATCAGCTACAGTTTTAAAATATAAACTTTGACTGGAAATACTATTGATCTTAACTCATGTCATAAGCGTCCTTGAATATTTATCCTTACTAATACTGATGTCAGGCATTGAGATTTCTTGATTGTTTCTAATAAATGAAAGAGCACCAGGCAATTGCATTAGATAATGGTAAACTGATGTAGCTGCATCTATTTATTCAGTAACTATGTGTTAGGAGAAAGGTCAAACCATAAAGAGTTATGACCTCATATTTAACAAATCTACTGTCTTCGCTGATATGTTTGACATGAATGCTGCTGGCAGAGAACTCAGTAGTTGTAGAGAAGTAAAGTAGGTTATTAAAATGAAAGTAAGTGAATCATGGTGAAGAAAAAAAGTTACAGTTCGGTGAAGGAAGTTGCAACTTTATATTAGAAGATGATTGGTGAACCACTACGCGTAAACTGTGGTAGATGAGAAAGCAGAGAAGAGATTTCTTAGTCTTGTACTCTATAACATCTAATATAGTTTAACTTTCCCATCCCACTAACACTTAAACTGTAAACAAATGTGCAATATACAGAAGATGTAGTTGAAAGCAGCAGTCATCAAGGTTTGGAACCTGCCATATTTAAATTGATTGAGAGAGACAGCTGTTATCATTTGTCAGATCTATCTAGAGTGAACTCAAGAATGCAGTATGGATTTCTGCTGACTTTTACTGGTGTCTGTTGGTCTCTGTGGGTGTTTCTTACTGGTTTCAAAATGCCCCATAGAAACCAGTAAAACTTTCTACTGTTACCCATAGAATTCTGTTGGTTTCTACTGACTTTTACTGGATTCTATTGATCTATCTGGGTTTTTCTGACTGACACCCTTACAACCAACATCAATGCCGGAAATTTCTACTGGTTTGTATTCACTTTCAGTTTTCTTACTGGTACCAATATAATAGAAATAGATGCCAAATAAATCTTCTGTTGGTTTATATGGGTTAATTCTAATTTGCTAAGTGACGTCAATAAACCTCTTCTAAACAATGAAATTAATACTGGTGTCAGTAAACCAAAATTCATTGGTATTCCTGTTGTCTACTGATTATTTTGGAACTGTTTACTTTTATTTCATTTATTTGGATACTGTTGAAAATAAGGTTATTTCTGTTTTGTAACCAACAGAAAGCTTTCAAATTAAAAACATACAGTAAACCCTCGTCTCCACCTCTTCTCTAAGATGATCAGTATTTCTAAGAATGAAAATATCTCTTTACGACCATCAAAGTAACCTGGAAACGCAGGTGGTCGTTTTAGAGAGGGTTTTTACTATATATGCTCATTTCTTTGATTTCTTAAAAACTTTTGTCGGAAACCATAACAGCAATCATATACACTACACACAGCGAGGTCTCTCTAAGGCCACCAGCGACACATAAAAATGCATCTTTGCAAGTGGTGGCCTTAGAGAGGTGATGCTCAATACCAATATATGCTTATGTTCTCAGAAATACGTTTATCTTTTAGAGGTGGTCGTCTTAGGGAGGTAGCATCTACGAAATGAATCTAAGGCGACCAGTCACACTTCCGCAATTTTCTTTGTCGGCGGTCGTCCTACAGAAGGAATGTTTCAATACCAAAATGGACTTAAGTGTTCAGAAATACTGATCTCGTTCAGAGGCCGTCATCTTAGGGAGGTGATTTCGACACGAGTTGTTCTCTGAATACATACACACTTATATGTGCATATATCAACATTTCTGATATTACAAATAAACACCGGTATCAACCATCATCTCTTTAACACGACCGCGTTCAAACTATTTTTCTCCGTGTTAACGCTGACGTGGGGAAAAATTCCTCTCCCTCCCCCGCTCTCAGAAGAAGCAATATGGCGCCGTTCCTGTTAATGTTGTGGGATGTTTGTCTTATTCTCTGCCTGGATAGCAGGCTGTAGTAATGCAATAAATAACTTACAATATTACAATTTTTAGTATGTTTTACTGTTTAGATGTTTATAATGAAAAATAAAATACCAACATTGACTGTGAATATGAAATAATATGAAAGGAAATAACAGTAAAGCCATGCACGTGTAATCGTGTCTAATGCATTCAGGGAACTTTTTTGACAGTTAAATGTTCTCAAATGGATTTTCTGTGCTTGAAATTGACTTTTCATCTTTACTTTTATCCTAAAAAGCAATTGCTTAAAGACTGAAAAGTGATAATTTCAGACTTGATAATTTGGCTCAGTGTGTTTATATCAGATGTACACTGCATTCTACTAAAACTGTATTTTTGAAAATTTGTTTTTTTATTATAATTTAGAAATACTTTTTAAAGCTTATTCATGTAGATCTTTATCATTTGAATATTATGTACTAATAAATTTGAGGATGCCTTACTTAAAAAAGATCTTGCATGATTCAATTTTCAGTTTTTCTACTAATGTGATGTGGTTGAGCTGAAGGAATATTTTTTTATGTACTCATTATATTTCGCAAACAAAAAACGTAAGCTTTTTTAAATGAAGTAAACATTGAAATATTTAATGTGTGTATTACTTATTAAATGAAGTAGGCAAGACATACAAATCAAGGAATCTTTTTTGCATTACTAAAATAGTATGAAAATTTAGATGATCATAGTAGCTTACATTGATTTTCTTTTTTTTCTCTTTGGTCTATGTTTCTGTATAAGTATGAGACTGGAACCACATTGTTACATTAAATATTTTGTGCTATTTTGTTAAAACACATATAATCAAACATTTTTGTGCATATTTTAATTTTCATCATTATTAATTTCATGAAGAAAATTTCAAATGTTTTTTTCCTCATAAATTGCTTTTGAAATAGAGTTGTGAATAATTAATAGAGTTTATGTAATATTAAATATGCTAGTGTTGGGAATATAAAATATGAATTTTTTATTGGAAAAAAATTGCATTAAGTGAAACCTCATTATATTGGTTATTTTCTTAGATGAATACCTCTGACAGTGATACATTTGTCAGGAACATAATTAAATAACACTACTTAAAATCACTGATAGTTTTGTAAGGCTACTAGAAACTGTCATTATCTCGAATTGTGGAGTTAATTGTTTTAGGAAAGTTTCAATGTATAATCAGTTGATTTAGGTATAGTAATTTTTACGTGGGTATGAAATTTGCATAAGTAATTGAAAGGTTTTACAAGACAGTTGAAACCAAAGTTTTTCAAATCATGAGTCTTGTACGGGCATTGTTTTAGCATTACTTTCAAATATAGTTAGAGTAATATTTAAGCATTATTTCTTTTCATAAGTTTTACTGCGGAAATGTTCGTTACAATTTTCTGCATTAAATTTATCCCCTTGTATAAATATCAACGTAAAAACTGTTTGTAAACAAATGAAACTATATGTGCTATATCTGCTTAATTCTGATGACAGTAATTTTAACTATGTGTATAAGGCTGTGTAGAAGATTTATTTATTTTGCTAAATACTGCACTAGATGAATTTCATTTGGCAGTCTAAATACAGGACATACTCAGCACGCAGTGGTATTTTTATAGTATATAATCTATGGTCTATCATTAGCTATATTTTGAGTACTTTAAATTTTACTATTTAGAAATTTTACAGTTCAAAATAATATTTCTATACAGTTTTTAAAGTATTTTTTCTGCTATAGAAATGTAAATAACTTGTAATCTAAAATACCGACTTAAATTTATTCCAATAATGCATCACTTTAATTAAATTTATGTTCCTTGGAGATGATATACGAAACACATTTTGTAATAATAAATTAT
>KK117108.1:18857-36823 GCA_000611955.2 Stegodyphus mimosarum | reverse complement strand
CTAGAACAACACTTACAAGATTTAAGAAAAGTATTTTCATTGTTAAATGAAGCTGGTTTAAAGATAAATGCGTCCAAATGTAAATTTGCCGCAAAAGAGTTACGTTATTTAGGATTTAAAATTTCCCAAAAGGGAATCGAAACTGATCAATCTAAAATAGTAGCTATTAAAAATTATCCTGTTCCTAAAACAGCGAAGAAACTATCGTCGTTTCTTGGGATGTGTGCATACTATCGTTCCTTCATTAACGACTTTGCAAAAATAGCTGAGCCACTGCTAAAGTTGAAAAGAAAGAAAGCTAGGTTTTCGTGGTCAGCAGAAGCCAACTTGGCGTTTCAAAAACTGAAAGACGCATTGACTCAAGCTCCCGTCTTAAAATTTCCAGAAGGGGATAAAGGATTAGAGATTTCAGCGGACGCTTCAGATTTCGCGATTGGTGCAGTGCTTTCCCAAAATGGTCAACCCGTGGCTTTTTTCAGCCGAACATTAAATGAAACCCAAAGAAACTATTCCGCAACAGAGAGAGAAACTCTCGCAGTGTTAGCATCAGTACAGAAATTTCGTGTGTTCTTTGGAAGTTCTCCAGTAACTGTATATACCGACCACGCGGCGGTCACTAGACTCTATTCTGGAAAAAATTTATCACCCAGATTAATAAGGTGGGCTCTCAAATTACAGGAATATAACCTAATAATTAAACATACGCCGGGAAAAGAAAATGTTGTGGCAGATGCTTTAAGCAGAATTAACTTAGATGAAAATGGAAGTGTAATTAAGATAGCCATGTTAACATCCAAAGTATTAGATTCTCGTGAAACAGTAATAGCCGAACTCAAAAAAGATCCGGAGTTCAAAAATATATACAATTATTTGGCCGACCCTGAGAATTTCAATCATCCGGATATTGTGCCGATAAGAAATAGGGCCGAAAATTACGAATTAATTGACGGACTGTTATTCTATACGAAAGCTACTAATGAGAATCATGAATATAGACCGGTTATCCCAGCTAGCATGAGGTTGAATGTATTAGAAGAGTTGCATGATTGTGCCATTTCGGCTCATTTAGGTATAAGAAAAACTGTTCAGAGAGTTCGCGAGGCAGTTTTCTTTCCAGAACTGCAAAAGTTTACTAGGGCGTATGTCCAGTCGTGCCCAACATGTCAATTAAATAATTATGTTAATTTCCGCCCGGCCGGGTTCCTAAATAGTATTAAATCAGAATTCCCAAATCAAATAATAGGCATCGATTTACTTGGACCTTACCCTCGAAGTAAAGTTAATAAAAGCCGATATCTTTTAGTTATAGTGGATCATTTTAGCAAATGGTTAGAGTTAATTCCGTTAAAACGCGCGTCTGCAAAAATTGTAGTAGATTCAATTCTAAATAAGTATATTTTAAAATACGGGGCGCCCCTAAAAGTTATTTCAGACAATGGTCCTCAGTTTGTTAGTAAAATGTTTGAGGAAATGTGTGCAAAACTGGGCATACGTCATCTAAAGATGGTCCCGTATCGTCCGCAGTCAAACATAGCGGAACGGGTGAATAGAAATGTAGTGAAAATAATTCGTAGTTATGTGAAAAACTATCACTCTACCTGGGATAGCCATATAAATGAATTTGCATTTGCCCTTAGGACCGCCAAACACGATACTACACAAAAAACACCCGCTGAACTCTTCTTAGGAAGAAAGATCTTGACCCCCCTAGATAAACTGTTCTTTGTACAGGAAAGGGCAGAAGAATTTAAAATGAGTGATATACAAAAGTTAATACGGGAAGCGACGGAAAATATAGAAATGGCCCAAAGAAAACAGAAATTGTACTATGACCTAAAAAGAAGAGAGGTCAAGTACAATGTGGGAGATGAAGTGTTGAAGATTAAACACAACTTGTCAAATGCCCCAGAGGAAAAGGTGGGGAAATTTTTTCCGCGTTTTGAAGGCCCGTTCACAATTGAACAAATTACGGGGGCAGTGGTTATATTAAAAAGAAATGATGGTCAAACGCTCAAAGCGAATGTGGACCAAATAAAACCGTTCTATAATCGCAGCAAAATGGCTGTATTTAAAGATTCGTTTCAGGATCCGAGGCAATCGACTAGCCAGGAAGATATACGTCAGCAAAAACAGCAGGAACCAGCTACAACGGCATCGAAATGTCAGAAGAAGAAAGCTCCCCCCCAACAAAGAAATAAGAACCAAAAAGGTGGTTTCAAAAGAAAGTCTCACGATGCAGGTGAACAAATCTACGAACGGAATTACGAGCGCACCAAGAGAAGAAAGCAGAATGGGCAAGGGAAGCCCAATGTATCCAAAAGAACTGTGGAATCATCGGACAGGTGCCTGAGAAGCAAGAAACGTCGATTGCAGCCTGAGAATCAACTTCCCGAATACAGCAGGAACCAGGACAAGCAACGAACAAGGAACCAGGAGAGAAGGGCCCAGTCCACCAAACGTCCAGCGGAGGAACCTCCTCTACAAGGAAAATTTCCGAGGATACAACGACAGAATTTCAAAAGGAAAAGAGATGAGCAACCTCCCAAGGACCAAAAACAAAAATCCAGGATTTGGCGACTAGGTCCCCTAAAACCCTAGTCGCCCTTTAAAAAGGGGAGTATATATGGTATATCTCCCACATTCTTAGCGTGCCTTCGTGGTGTAATGGTCAGCACACTGAGCCGGTATTTCAGAGGTCCGTGGTTCGATTCCCGGCGAAGGCGCTGCGAATTTTTCATGTCTCTTGCTACAAAATAACCTAATGTCTCTACAATGTAATCTAACATTTTGATGGGCCAGTACTGATTCTTTAGGTTGCCACTAGAATTCCTGTGTTTTAAAATATTTCTAAGCTTTAAATTAATGGAAGTTACATTAAAGGTGATAATGATTGATCTGACTCCTGATTATGAATGAAACAGCATGCAGTAGCATTTAATATAAAATATATTTCATTTGACACATAGGAATGAGACTCGTACCGGAAGCATTGCGTAGCGGTCTTTCTTCTCCAGTGGCACCCGCCAAAAAAGACTGTGTGGCCAGAGAGAAGATCTGACGTAAAACAATACACGTGACATCGCCTATGGCTGATGCGGCAAATCTCGCTCGCATGATGATGAAGTGCTACAGAATATGATGCCTCCAGTGACGAAGTCACGATTACAAATTATAATAAATTTTTACAGTAAGTACAAAAAAGATGATATAATGCTAAAATAGTAAAATATGGAGAATGAAGTACAATGCAATAAAAATATGCTATTCATGTTACAGATGCAGTACGCACATGTGCGTAATACAAAAAGCTAAATATAATACATGTTTGTACTCAACGAATGTAGTCTGTGACTAAATGCTTAGGAAATCAGATCTTACGCCCACTTTTAGCGGTAGACATTTGATTAAAGCTTCTTGGGGATGTTATATACTAAGTTGTAAAATACTAGTAGTTTAAACAAATAAGGCATTGCGTTGTGTGGTAAAATTTTAAAATTTCGTTTCAACAACCCGAAGAGCCTTGCTACTGGTGAAACTATGTTATGTAATCAGAAATTCAAGTAAACACATAAAATCAATAATACTAACTTAGTTTATTACTTTCCTTAAAACACTGATATCAAACAAATTTACTAACATAAAATTATACTAGTCCCCGGGAACTACCTTATTTAATTTAGAAAACAAATAGCTAAACATTTATATATTTTCCACAAATACTGCAATCTTAGACAGTAACCACTTCAATTCAAATACTATTGTTTAAGTAATAACTATTTTTATGAGTTAAGATACAAATTAAAATTTTCTATTTCATTTTTCAGTTGTAAGGTTCTTACACCTTATTTATCCCAGAACAAGAGAAAATTCAAATAATGAAGTACAGAGTTAAGTACCTATAGTATTGCACCATAAGAGGAAAAAAAAATTATACTTTTAACTAGAGCAATTTAAGACTGCTCACAAATTTCTTCAGATCTCAGTTAAATCAACAAATCCTCAAAAATATTAAAGATTTAAATTTTCTACTTTTCAAAATTCTTTACAGCAAACATTTAAATAAAAAGTTAAATTCTGATAATAATAGAATCTTTTAAAAATCCAAGAAATAATTAAACCAGAGAATTTTGGATGAAAAAATTTCTTTAAGAATTTAAGTTAATATTAAAGGTTCAAAAAGAAAAACTTCTTAACTGATGGATGAAGTGAACCTGGAGATGAGGGAACCCGACGGCAGCTTGGCGGACACCGAACATTCGAAGAATACCCAGTACGCAGGAACTTGGAAGTTTCATCGAGCCTTCTGTATTACGAACTTCAGAGCCATCAGGAAACTCAGGTCGGAACACAGGTAGCTTGACTTTTCTTTCTGTTCTTCTAAATTGAAGAGGCGGACGGAATCTTCATCAGATGGTAGGATTGACGAAGAATAATTTACTTTCCATTTAGAAGGACATTATTTCATTTGTAGTTGAAGACGAAGTATGGAAATATATTTTTCTTCATTATTTTTTTTGTACGTTATCTTCTATTGTAGAATTATTTCATTTTCATTTTTTTGAAGAACTATTTCAGTCAAGCTTAGAAGCCATGGAGTAAGAAGTGGCAGGAGCCATAAGCCCCCGTTAAAAAAACAAATTCATCCTTTCTGTTGTAGCAGCAAGATGCCCAAGGCACCCGAGAAAAAATCTTCTTGTCAGCCAAAAGCAAAAACGAAGACGTCCCAAGAGCTTCGCAATCCCACCTGCACCCGCTTTTTGTCAGGTCCGGACACTAGATATCGCCAAAACTCGCCAAAAGGGTGAATAAATTGAAACTCTACCCCTCGAACAAACCCCTGCTAATATCGTCCAAAAATCGAGGAGTTGAACTGGAACAAAAATCCGAATCTCGCCAAGCCCGCCAAAAGAAGAACCAAGAATTCGACGTAGGCGTGGGAAAACCAGCAAACCTAGGCAACGGACAAAAATTCCTAAGCAAAGGCTTGGAAATCAACTGCAAAAGTGACGCTTTTCAATCCTTTCCCCCTCAACCAAAAAAAATACTCGAAGTGCAAAAATTCGTTGAATAATTAACTGTAACTTAAAAACTATTTAAGCTAGAGACTTGAAAGTACTCTTAAATTAAAAGGCTAATTTTTCTGCATCCAATGATATAAGTTAAATGAGAATCAACCTAAGTTAAGTAATTTTAAATCAAGTTTATTACGTAAGAAAGCACCTAATTCTATTGTCTGTTTCAACGCGTTTACGAGTAACCAGTGGAAGAGACGTACAAATCTTAAAGTACCAAAACCCCTAATTAAAATTAAACCAAAGCAAATATAAATACAAGATACTAAATAAAATAACGTTGTGTAGCATAAATTTTGAATAATGAAAATTAATCATAAGTCAAACTTAAATAATTAAGTGTTACGTGAAAATTTGCTACACAACAGGGATGGAGATGGGATATGAGTAATATCATCTGGTAGGCGGTAAGCAGGTTTTACGTTATCAATTGAAACTACTAAGTTTTCCGTTTACGTCAATAATAAAATTCTGATCATTTCTGTCAACGACTAAATGAGGTCTAGTATAGGGTGGTGTCAACGGAGGATTAACTTTATCAGATCTTAAAAATATATGTGAAAATGTTTTTAATGAGAAGTTGATGAAAATTTTGGGACTATAGTGTAGGGCGGTGAAAATAGGATTTAAAGATCTGATTGCCTGACGTAAACTGTTTGCATATGCGGAATTTAAGGTCTGATTTATGGCGTCACCGGTTGCTAGATCTGAAGGTAATCTTACTGTTGTTCAATAAACAATTTAAATAGAAGTTGCTTTGACTTCCTCCTTAATGGCTGAACGTATGCCTAAGAGGACAAGTGAAAAGAGTTTCTGTCCATTGTGCTGTATTATGTGCTTTAAGGGCTGTTTTGAGATACCGATAAAAACGTTCAATAATTCCATTTGACTGGGGGTGATATGCAGAGGTTCGAATCCTGTTGCATCCAAGCGTGCGAGTAAGTTCTCTAAAGAGATTAGATTCAAAAGTTTTACCCTGGTTAGATGCAAGTGTAACTGGGCATTCAAATCGGAATATCCAGCCATGTGCTAAGGCAAGAGCGGCTGATTTCGCAGTCATGTCGGCTGTTGGAATAACTTCCGGCCATCTTGTGAACCGGTTTGTTATAGTCATGCAAATTTGTCTTCCGTCAGAGGAGGGAAAGGGCCTATAAAATGTATGTGTTCAAAATGATCATCGGGTTTAGCAAATGTGCCAACAGATTTGATATGTTTAGAAATTTTAGCTCATTGACATTGATCACAGCTGAGCACAAAAGATTTTATTTCTTTTCTCATTACTGGCCATACAAAACGTTTAGTGTTTAAATGGAGGGAGACTGAGATACCGGGATGAGTAAAAAAATGTGATGTTTTTGAAAACTGTTAATTTTATACACTGAGGAAGAAAAGGACGGGGATGTTTTTGTGACACGTCACAATACAGATGAATATCCTCGAGAGGGTAATGTTCCTCTAATTTTAAAGAGGAGGTATTTGATGTTGAAAATTGTTGAAGTTCTTCATCGCTTGATTGTGCAGCCGGGAATTTTTGAAAATCGAGCATAGTAGAAGAAATACCATCTACCTTAATTCGAGATAGTGCATCGGCGACAATGTTATTAGAAACTTTAGTATACTCAGCATTAGTAAACTGAGAGATAAAATCCAAATGATGTAATTGGCGAGGACTGCATTTATCAGGATGTTGCTGGAATGCAAATTTAAGGGGTTTCTGCTCAGTATAGATGACAAAATTTCTCCCGTCGAGCATATGCCTATATTTCTTTACTGCAGAGTACATACCATAGAGTTCACGGTCTAACCAGCTCCTTTGAGATTTACTTAGTTTAGCTGAATAGAAGGCTATAGGTTTCCATTGTTGATTAACAAGCTGCGTGAGCGAGGCGCCGATTGCTACATCAGACGCATCGACCCGTATACTTAATTGTGCACTTGGCATGGGATGCCGTAACAAGGTTGCTTCAGCGATAGCTTCCTTACACGCTTTGAAGAAGAGTGTTGCTTTATCGTCCCATTGTAATCGCTCGGTAGAAGCTTTGGAGCGAGGATGTCTCTTTTTATTAGTATGGCCTTCAAGGAATTTGACTAAAGGTGCTAGAATGTGAGCGGCTCTAGGAATACAGCGTCTGTAAAAATTAAATATACCTAAAAATCGTCTTAATTGTGTGAGGGTCTACGGCTGAGGAAAATCTAGCATGCATTTTATACTATCAAGGATGGGTTCAATTCCTTCACCCGATAACTTAAATCCTAGAAAGTCTATGGCAGATTGACCAAATTTGCATTTCTGGACATTTATACATAAACCATATTCCTGAAGTTTAGAAAATAGCAGGTTTAAGTGTTGTAAGTGTTCTTGTCATTATTAGAAGGTACAAGTAAATCATCAATGAGTGCGTAAACAAAAGGCAAGTGTCTAGTGACCTCGTCGATAAACAATTGAAAAGTTGAGGAAGCATTACAAAGACCAAACGACATTCTTAAACTTTCAAATAG
Organism: Stegodyphus mimosarum; assembly: GCA_000611955.2. NCBI lineage: Eukaryota > Metazoa > Arthropoda > Arachnida > Araneae > Eresidae > Stegodyphus > Stegodyphus mimosarum. The sequence goes on along the minus strand of KK117108.1, from coordinate 29,252 downwards.
ACCAAAGGGAGTACATATAGATGTTTTATGTACATCATCCGGATGTATACGAATTTAGTGATACGCTTTTATGAGATCAGTGGGACTAAACATTTGTTCACCATACAGTTCTGAAGCAAAATCAGCTATGCACGGAATAGGATACGTTTCTTTGAAAGTCTGTGCATTAAGAGAGCGATAGTCGCCAACAGGTCCCCATTCAACAGAAACTTTCTTGGGCACCCTATGCAAGGGCGAAGAATAGGGGTTTTTCGACTGTCTCATATGACCCAGTTGAAACATGCGCCGAAATTCAGCTTTAGAAATTCTGAGGCGGTCAGGAGCTAGCTAAGCAAGAGGACCTTTAGTATTTATGTAATGCAGAATATTGTGCTTCACAGGCTGGTCGGGACCCGGTAGTTTAGTAATATCAGGATACCGTAACAATAATTTACAAAAGACGTAATCAATACAAGAGGATTTTACAGAAAAAACATTACAAGTATTTAATCTGGCAGGTCTTTAAAATTTGTTGTTAAATCACTTGGACACTTCTTACGTAAATCAGGAGATAAATTGAAGAAATATAAAAAATCTGCACCTGTGATCGAGCATGTAATATTACAAATATAAAAAGAGAAAATAAAATTACGTCTTAAATCCAAATTAACAGTTATTGTTTTGCGACCACACACATTTATGGATGATTAATTTCCAGCACAAAAAATTTAGACTACTGGTGACTTCAGTTGGTGACTTCAGTTCAGATTTATTTGCAACAATTAAACTGGCATCGTCCCTTGAATCTATTAAAAGACATCGACCTGTCGATCGGTCTGTAATGAAAAGGCAACGCTATGTATGAGGATGGGAAGAGTCAATCGCCACTATTCTTCCTTCTTCAAATTTCCCTTGTAGGAACACCGCGAAACACATTTTTTTGCATTGTCTTTGAATTTTCGATGTCAACTTGCTGTCACGCGATTTCGAACGTTTGCGGCCATAAAAATTGGTACGTGATGAATTTCTGGAATGACGAAGTTCGGGAACTTCCTTGCGAAGAGCTTTGATTTCTTCACGAAGTAGAGCTGAAGAGGTACAGCTGGTATCTGCCGAGGAAGATTCGTTGTTAGAGACGATGGAGGATATATTCGTGTTATTTATAGCTAAAATTCGATCAGCTACTTCCGCAGCTTTACCCGAAGTAATAGGAGAGATGGAAGCTAATATATTTTGAACAGGAACAGGCGTCGCTTGATTAAAGATTTCAAATAAAAGTGAGTCGTCTATATCATGAGTCTCTGTGCAACGCTTCATAATTCGGAGAAGCAATATTTCCATTACTTATTTAAAAGCAAACAATTTAAGTTACATGTGCAATTGAAATGTTTAACCTTGGACCCTACAGGCAAGTAGCTTTCCTCTTGGTGTTGTCTCCTGTTGTCTTAAAGAAAAGAAAGGATGATGCCATATACAAAATTTGCATCAAAATAGGGTGACCAAGGGCAGCTATTTCTTATCGTAAATAAACTGTTAGCCCTCATATGACAGCTTTCACAATAAAAATCTAAAAGAGGAAGTGCTAGGTTTTATAAAACCAGTAGGCTTAGATGTAGACTAGGATTAAAATAAACGAAATATAATAATGAAATGTCATTGCCATTAGACTAACTATATCGGGCTTATATGTTTGAAGATACTGAGAATTCCCCCCTCCCTGCGCCCGCTGAAGGCCACTTCACACGATCCACTTACTTAGGTAGATAAATCGATCAAACAAGTATTTGATCATTTAAAGTACCTTTCTTGGATATCAATAAATTGGAAGCTGTTCTGTGTTTCAAAACGTATCTAGTTTCTCGAATGCACGATCCAGTCGGTAGATAGTAGTTAAACGATAGCAGCCTTTCGGAATCTTTCCGAAAGTCATATCGTTTATGCTCTGTGCTGTGTATGTTTTTAATCTTCAGTTGTTGATAGAACTGATAGCAAAAAAGTTTTAAAAGTTGCAAACATATTTTTTGCGCTAACTGAACATAGCGACCACTGATATTTAAAATACTGATGTCACAAGTCAAAGAAATCAAGTGTACGAGCGGCTCCATGGCTGGTTTTCCCAGTTTTTCTCCTGTGTAACGTTAATACAAGACGCTTTTCTTAGAAAGTTCTGCATGAAGGCATCACTTAGATAAATAGGTTCCATGTGTTTTGTCATATCCATCCTAATCTAACCTAATTTTGGCAATGAAAAATATAACGTAAGCAAATATAACGTAAGATTGATATATAACGTAAGATTGATTATTAAAAGGATAAAAAGATGTGATTTTCTAACGAAATGTGGAAAATATACATTTCAAATCTGAAATTTAATCACAGAATTGTTTATTGCCAAAAAAGAGTTCAAACTCACTGCTGTCAGTTAGAATGAATTCTCACAGCCTTTTAGGCAATGAACTGAGATTGAAAGTCATCGATAAGCTTGAGGCTTGAGTCAAGCAGAAGTAGCTGGATGGTTACGAGTGACTTGCAGGGTTCCTAGAAGGTTATGGTATGATCCATGGATATCGTCGCTAAGAAGCCTGGCCAAGGCCATCAACAGCAACGAGATCTAGAAAGGTCCAATACGTGGTATTCATTGCACAGCGCAGTAGAGAATTCCTTCATGACCTTGTTGCTCCGTCTAGGAATTAGTTTTTAGCAAATATATAGACGCCTAGCGATCAGGCCTTTCTGCTTCTGCCACTAGAAGTCAATCTGTCCCTGCCAACAGATCGCAGAAGGAAGCCAATCTTTTGTGGAGTCCAGCACACTATTCTTGTACACAGGCAAGATCATCCCCTTTAATAATGAGTACATACATAACTAGTTCCATATTAATTTTAACAAATTAATATAGAACTAGTTATGTTATGGAGCAGCAGACAAACAAAAAAAGTACTGAAAGTGAACATAGTGAAGAAAAAGTAATTACCCTAATAGTGTGGAGTGATTTATTCAGATCATGAACGCAAATATAAATTATTAAAAATTTGCGAAAAATAAATATAAGCCCTTCTTATAAACATTATGTTGTCTGACCTGTGAACGTACATAAAACAAATACGTTTTAATACTTCATTCTTACAAAGAATAAGTATGCTGAAAATTTCTCCTTGGCCTTTCAGTTTTGCTTTGTCCCTGCTTATCGTTTTCCGTCTTCTCTAACTTTCAGGAAGTAGCTTTCTGATGTGGCTGTTAAAACTGAGGGCTAAAAGTCATGATAAATTAGAGCGAAATTCTGATTTACTAAAATTTGCTGCGCCTTGGAAAGTATCCATTTTATTTCAGTTATCTGATCTTTACTGCACAGCAATAATAAACTTGAGTAGATTTAAATGTACAGCAGATTAAAATTAAACATTTTTAAGTGATTCTAATTAAGTTTACACTGTTAAAGGCATAGCCATCATGCCCGAGTAAGTCGCTGAAAATTCTTAGTTGCATCTTAGCTTCGATTTCAAGAAGCAGAAATTATTTGATAGTATTAACATTTGTTCTACTCATAAGTAACACATTTTGAACAACTCTCCTAAAAAGGTTTTCCACGGATTTTTGTTTTTGAAGCGAAACATTTTACGAGCAACTTTATTTCAAGTTTCAGTCCATTGAAGCTTTCACAAGATTTGGAAAGCAGAAAAATTCGTATTTTGTTTATTATACTGCTGAGAAAGGCTCAGCGACTGCGCGGTGAGGTAGCTTTCCTGCACAGCGAGTCGAAAATGATGTTTCACCAACGGAGCGGAGAAAGAAGTCTGCTGGCTGAACAGCGTGAGTCAACGGTTGACTAAGGGTTGCCAGATGTGGCGCGAAACCGTGCATTTGGCGACAAAATTGGCGATTTGTCATAGACGGAGCAAGAAAATTCTAGAATACACTTTTAGCAGCTTCATCGGGAATATTCCCGAAGGCCGGTAACAGTTACACATGCCTTGCCTGTCCGAGGAGAAAGTAGTGTCTTGAGTTCAGAGATTAGCTGGCGCGCGATCGGCCTAATCGCGAGCTGTAACTTAGTGGTTTGCCTTGAAGCTGTTTTCACTGTTATAGCCTGAAGGCTGTGTTTCTGATTCTTTCAGGGTGTTTGACGTAATTTTTCGACGACTGTTAGCATGTCTATGGAACTCTTCTCTGTAAGGGCTTACTAGCGAATAAATTGTGTTTTTTTTATGAATGGTTATCATCAGTTACTCCAACTGCACGAAGCCGTAGAAAGCAACAGTTGGTGTCAAGACTGGGGTTTGTGAGTGAATGCCAGTGACCCGTCTACAGGAGAAACCCATGGCGGAGGAAATGAAGGCTTTGAAGCACTTGTTAGCAGCTGTAAAAGCGGGACAGGAAGAGATGAAAGCCGAACAGGAGGAGATGAAGGCTGAGATCAAGGTAGGAACAGCAAAGTTAGAGAGCGAAATAAAATCGGTTCAAGGAGAAATAAAAGTGGGACAAGAAAAGCTCAGGAGTAACTACAACACTTTTAAGTGGAACAAAACATGTTTAGAAGCGACATTATGGAGCTTTAAGAAGCCATGAAAGAGAGAGTGAAGGAAAAGATAGAGGAAACTGGATCCAAAATAGCAGACGTGGATGAAAGATTTGAAGAAAAACCGAGAAAGTTCCGAAAAGAAATAGACGTTTTGAAGGAAAACCGGACTGAGCCCAAGAACGAACTTGAAGATTTTAAGATTTTTCCAGTTGCATCTAATACGGTAATCAAACGAAGCACATACGATTGAAAATCATCATGGAGTATATAAAAGACCCAGTTTTTGATCGTGGCGGAAACTAACAAGTGGGACTTCGATATTGAAGGCCTCGCAGTTAGCTGCATCACTCCGAGGCGATGCTGCAGACATCTTAGGAGTACTATCAGAAGACAAGATTTCAATGTCATCTCGAATGCGCTGGAACTGATATTCGGGGAAATATGCGTAAAGGACTCTACCCGCCTGCATTTTAAAAGTCGCCAGCAGAAAATCACTGAAAGCATTCAGGAACTAGCGGATGACATTGAGGGGCTGGCGGATCAAGCATATGTGGACCGTCGATGCAGTCATCCGGAAGTTCAGGAGACTCTCGGATTGGCGGATTTAAAAGACCTAACATCTGCCTTGATCTGCGCCATGAAGTCCAAGTCGGCTCAACAAGCGATTCAAAAACATCGCCGTCCTATTAGAGCGGCTCAAATAGAAAACCCAAATTTTGATATCGCAAAACTGAGAGAAGAAATAAGAGATTCGGGAGGCGTTAAGCAATCCGAATACAAGCAACACTAAAAAGAAAACAATGAAGTGCTGGAATTGCGGACTGGAAGAACATCTCCGAAGGAACTGTTGCGTCGTGAACCAAGCCTGGGAGAGAGCTCCCGTGAAACCAAAATGAGGGAAACTAAAATGCATTAGTTTCATGGGCGGAGGTTGACAGGCAGAGATCCAGCCCTTCTGGAAGTTCTCCAGATCTCTTCAATAAGCGGTGGATTTAATGGGCTGTTCGTCTAAGGATAGGTGAATAAGCATACTTGTAAGATGATCGTCGAAACGGGAGCAAATGTAACCATCTTTGTATGTAGCTCCTGAATTGAACGAAATGTTCGTTAGGGTGCGCCCTGTGTGTCTTTACAGACAATGACAGGTGATACGATCCCGATTACAGATAAAATTAACATCACCGTTGCCATCGGAAATGAGACCTACCAGCACTTGGCTTTCGTCGTTAACATCCCGGATGAATATAATACTTGAATTGGACGAGATGCACTCTGCAAAGGAAGATATAGCTGTAATTGAAATGGAACGTATCACTTCTATTAATGTATGTATTGCCATTATTGTGCAAGTGCCATTTCTATTAACGTATTACATCAATGTATGTATTGCCTATTAATTAATGTATGTATTGCCCATTACTCTATTAATGTATGTATTGCCGTTATTGTGCAAGTGCCATTGTCAGAGTATCATTGGTATTAATGTGTAATTGTTTAAGTATATCATTGCTAGTAGTTTATATATAGCCACATAGGATGATACACGATTACGTGTTATCATTATTTGTTATCTTCTGCACTAATGCACAAGTACCATAATCTGTCTATCACCTATATTAAAGCATATGTGTTTATTGTTTGTTTGCCTATACCTATGCATGTAAATTATTATTAATTGTATGTTGAAGCATATATGCAAAAGCCCTTGTTTGGTCACGCCAAAAACCTCATATTCAGCATTACTAAATTCCCGATGCAATCCTCGTGCTCTCAAAGCTGTCCAGGTGTCCGGCCCTGCATTCAACTGTCACCTGTAATTGAAATGAATTCCTTCAGCTCACCAAATAACAACAAAAACAGATGTCACCATCCATCGAGTGACAGAATCATTAATAAGCGGCTCCACAGAAAATAGCAATAGCTTCAAATTTGGAGTAACTGAATACCCCGAAACTAACCCAAGATATGTATTAGTGGTCTCGACATTAGCAGACCTTTGGAAAAACGTCATCCATGTGAGAGTGGCGAATGTTAGCCACAGACCGAGAACCATCATGCATTCGTCATGTGCGTTTACAAAACCCCATCCGCAGTTCCAACTGAAGCAACTAGGAAGTTTATGGAAAAATTTCTGCAGAGTGCAAACTGAACCAAAGAGCAAAGAAGTGCGGCAGAGAAAGCAATTAAAGAATTATAAAAGCTATTTTCTAGAACATCCAGAGTGTTGGCCGCACAAAACTGACACAACATCGAATTTATACGCAGAACCTTTCTCCGATCAAGTAACATGCAACACGTCTGCTATTCGCAAAACATTAAGACGTTGGAAATCTTCTAAAGGGGTGCAAGAAAATGACATCATCGAACAGTCCACAAGTCCATGGGCATCTCCTACAGTTCTCATTTGGAAGAAAGATGGCTTGACAAAATTTTCTGTCGACTACCGGAGACTAAATAATGTCAATAAGAAAGACAGTTACCCTCTTCCTAGAACTGACGATTCTCTAGACAGCCTATCACGACAGAAATGGTTTTCTACTCTGGACCTCAAAAACGGATACTGGGAAATCTAAATTCATCCTGATATTAGAGAAACCACGCACTGCAGGCTGGCAGTTTAAAGTTATGCCATTTGGACTCTCTGCCCCTGCAACGTTTGAAAGCCTGATGGAGACAATACTTCGTGGCCTATCTTACGAATCCTGTGTGGTCTACCTAGAGGGCATCATTATGGTGGGGAATAGTTTCGAGGAACATCTGGAAAATGGCAGGAAGGTGTTCTAGTAAATAAAAGACGCCAATCTCAAGCTGAGTCCTTCGAACTGCAAGTTATTCCACAGTGAAGTCAACTATCTGGGGCACATCATCTCCGTCGAAGTTGTTCGCACAGATCCACAGAAATTGTGAGAAGTTAAAGACTAGGATATCCCTATAGATATTCTTCAACTATGGAGATTCCTGGGACTCTACACCTCTTACAGAAGATTCGCGAAGGGTTTCTTCAAAATCGCTAGGTCTCTGGATAAATGAAGAGAGAGTAAATAAAAATTCATATGGATTGAGGACTGCGAAAAATCCTTTAATCATTTAAAGGCAGTATTAACATCTACGCCTGTGCTCGCATATCCGTAGACCGACAAACAATTTATATTGGACACAGGTGCGAGCAAGGAAGGTGCTGGAGCTGTCCCTTGCCAAATGACTGAGGCAACTAGGAAGGGTCAACTTGATGGTCAAGAGGGAATAATAGTTTATAGGAGTGAGTGCTTGTGTGAACCGGAAAGGAATTATTGCGTCACCGCGTAAAGAATTGCTGGCTTTCGTAAAAGAAATAGAACATTTCCATCATTATGGCAGAAAATGTTTTTGAGGACCGATAACGCTTCCCTAACCCTGCAACTAAATTTCAGAAATCCTGAAGTACAACTAACCAAATCGATTCAAAGACTCAAGGAATATGACTTTAAGATAAAACATTATAAAGTCTAATAACACGGAAATGCTGATACTTTACTCCAGGAAGGCTTGCTCTGCAAATTGCAGACACCTTTCAAGAGCTGAAACTGAGTATGGTTTGGGGAATCCTAGCATCAGGCAGATAACATCTTCAACATCAGACGATCCTGACCCGTGGAGTAATAAAAAAGTTAGAGAAGATAAATTGCGAATCTTGATATTAAGCCACTAGTATAGCTGAAGGAATCATCCAGTACAAAACCCAATTGGCAAGACAAATTCCTACAATTAAAAGGTGCTGGACTCCCTGGGACTAACTTCACTTCCGAAATGGAGTCATATGTCAACTACGGGAAAGCGACGACGGAACTAATAAAAGATGACAGCTGCTACGTCCTTGAAATCGAATACGCGATGTTCGGAAGGAAATACACAGCAACCCAGCAGAAGGGCATTTCGGCTATATGAAGATACTAAACAAGTTTCGAAAGCGCGTCTTTTGAAGTTCGGCGAGAATCGATGTTGAGATGCGGTGCTGTTCTTGCGATACTTGTGTAGCCAAGAAATGATCGGAGGGACGTAGCCTGGGAAGGCTCCTGCGATACAACGGAGGAACGCCTTTCTAGGGGATTGCCTTTAACATTCTTGGTCCTTTCCCACTGACCACGGATAGCAAAAAATGCATCCTCGTTGTCATGGATTATTTTAAGAAGTGGCCCGAAGCGTACCCTACTCCAAACCAAGAGGCTGTCATGATAATTGAAGTTCTGTTACAGAACTGGGTGTCCAGGTTTGAGACTTCCCTCCATATTCATTCCGACCAAGGCAGGTACTTCACTTCAGCTGAGTTCAAGAGGCTCTTCGACTTATTGGAAATCAAGAAAACGCAGACCCCCCCCGTTATATGCACAGTCTGATGGTTTGGGGAAGAGGTTTAATCGTACAACCCTGAACCACCTCTCGCTCATGGTTTTCAAGGAAAAACAGACTGGGATCGTAAGCTGGCCATATTCCTGCTTGCTTACCGAGTGCCGCCTAAGAAGGCAACGGTTATTCTCCGTCCCAGGTGCTCTTCGGTCGTGATCTCCATCTGCCAAGTGACCTGCTCTTCGGTCGCCCTCCGGATTTAGATTCTTCTCCTGAGGAGTACCTTCAAGACAAACTGTACACAGGTTTGCCCGGGAGCGGATCAACATCTCTACGTACAGGATAAAGAAGAGATACGACGCAAAAGCCACCGAACGTCAGTTTCGGGAAAACGACAAGGTGTGGCTCTGGAATCCAAGCCATCGAAAGGCATTTCTCCCAAACTGCAGTCACATTGGGAAGGTCCGTATATACTCCTCAAGAGAGTGAACAACGTTGTGCTTCGTTTCCGTAAGTCCGCAATTTCCAAACCTAAGCCCATTATGACAGATTAACTCTATACTATTGCCATAGTACATAGTGGTTCTCCTTCTTAGGGCTACCAATAATTCCTAGAGATTAATTTTTCTATATAATTTGTGTACATAATTTGTACATAGTTACTTGTAAAATAGTGTAAATATTTGTTTCTTCATCTTTTTAAAATGTTACTTTGTTGTTTTTTTTCTTTCTTGATTGTTTTGTCTGTTTGTACGGAATTTGGCTCTTGACCATGGATTATACTACCTGGGACGTGCAGTCTTTGGGATGGGGCAATGTTGCGAAATCCCCAGCGGATGTGCGGTGAGATGGCTTCCTCATAAACGGAAACGAAGTTTCTCCAGCACAACGGAGAAAGAAGTCTCTTGCCTGAGCAGCGTGAGTCAACGGCGGGATTGTGTTGCCAGAAAGTGGCAAAGAAAGACAGTGTGGCCAGAAATGGTGCGAACTCCCCCATTTGGCGACATGTCATAGACGGAGCGAGAACATTCCAGAACTCAAATTTAGCGGTTTTATCGGGAATATTCGCGAATGTAGGTTAAAGCTACATATAACCGGCCTGTTCGGGTACAAAGTAGTGTCTTGATTTCAGAGATTAGCTTGAGAGCGATCGACCGAGTTGGAGCTCCGTGACCCAATTTTTCGCCTTGAAGCTGTCTTCATCGTTATGGCCTGATGACGGTGATTCTGACGGCTTCAGGGTGTTTATTTTAATTTTTCAACGAGTGTAAACGTGTCTTTGGAATTGTCCTCTGTAACAGTTTTTACTGGCGAAAAAATGTGTTTTGATTCCCCATATGTTTCTCCAAGTGTTATCATCAATTACTCCAAATCCACAAACCGTAGAACACAACAATATACACTAGTGTGCAAAACTTAAGCAACAATAGAAAAATTTAGCAGATAGCCATGAAATTGCAGAAAAGGAGGTCTGGAGATTAGTACAATGAACACGTAAGTCAGTAGAAACGTCATGCGTATGCAAATATCAGGAATGGAACGTCAGAGGCGACGTGGGTGTTAGAAATGCTATT
>KK117107.1:602976-619004 GCA_000611955.2 Stegodyphus mimosarum | reverse complement strand
AACAATGCTTTGATTTGTTTCTCAAAGAAAATTGCTGTGAAATTTCTCCAACAACAACACACACACAAAAAAAAAAGGCCCACTTTAATAAATTGACCTACTGTCTTTTGGAATAAATATATAATTCAAATGTAGACTATATAGGTAGTATGTACAAATGAATGCAATACATAATTTTTTAAAATATAAAAAATTCTTTTTTTCTGTAAAATTTCTCTAATTGCGCTAAGGTGGTTGCAATATAAGAATCAAGCAAAGTTTATTAGAGCTTCAGAAGTTATTTACTAATGCTCATCAAAATGCACAAGAAGTAAAAATTTCTGAAATTAACAAGCATTTCCATTAAATTCAAGTAAGATTCCAAAACCAAACTCAAGGTCTTCTGAATACTAATCTAAAAAACTATTAGATGTCTGAAAAGACTGATTTTACTGATTACAACAAAAGATTTCATTAAAAAAATGAAAATGTAACCATTTTAATCCAACTTTAATAGATTAAGTATCATTTAACCTTTTAACTGTCATGCCCGAAATAATTTCAGGCATAGCACTGGTGTTCCAAAATGTCACGCCCGAGTATTACGCGGGCTAATTTTTTTTTGGAATGCACTGTATTGTTATACCCGAATATATATTGTGAGAAGGCCCCAAATGCGCTTTAGCCCACTACTTGGCGGCGATTGTTTTTGAATGAGCAATAAACGCGCCAACATGGGTAACTCCGTATATCCGCGAACATGGCTGACTGGGTATTTTGAAGCTACGGAAACATGTAGTTTTCGCGCATGCGTATTTCCTATTTTATAAAGAACGGTTTTATTGGTAATGTGAGATGACGTAGCGGTTTATTCGAAATTCTTACGTGTTAATTTAAGTAGTTATTTCAGTTGTCGTTGTATTCTTTGAATGCGGTGTTTTTGTGTTGAGTGTTTGCTATTTTCGTACCTTATATTTCGCTAAATACCGAGTCGGTATGGATTTAGCTGTGATGCTGAGAGAGGTGAGTGAATGTACATGTACATTTATTACTTTATTGGAAGTGCAAGTTGCTTAATTTTTATATTTTGTTGCCTTTTATTGAAATAATTTGGCTCAGCTGAAGAACAGAACGCTGGTATCGTTTGCAATTTATTTTATTTTGTTGATTTGTGCACATTGCCTACATTGTGCAATTCGCTGATGTTTTTTTTAAGTTAAAACGGAACGCTGTGCACATGGCATTTTCTTGTAATTTATTTTCGTTATTTTAGCTTATTTTGTTGATTTGTGTACGTTGCCTACATTGTGCAATTCGCTGAAGTTTTTTTTAAGTTTAAAAGGAACGCTGTGCACATGGCATTTTCTTGTAATTTATTTTCGTTATTCTAGCTTATTTTGTTTATTTGTGTACGTTGCCTACATTGTGCAATTCTCAAATTTTTTTTTAAGTTAAAACGGAACGGTGTGTACATGGTATCGTTTGTAATTTTAATGCCCTTTTAAAAAAAATTCCTTCTTTCTGGAATGCCATTTTGGTTACGTTTTCGCGGAGCGTGTCGGGAAGGTTATGTAACGGCATAAAATGTGTAAGTATTACAACATAAAATGTAAATAATTAATTTAAAGGTAACTGACAAATATTTTAATGATCGTAATGTTCGTTTTGCATATTATTTTATTATATTTTTGTGGCAACAGTTTCCATACTAATTTATGGTTTAGAATTCTATGTTTTGTTTACAATAGGTTTTCGCGGAGCGTGTCGGGAAGGTTGCAATTAATTGCAAAGACGTTTCGCAGAAACGCGCCGAATTGGCGATTTTCAAAACATCGCCAAGCAGTTGGCTAAAGCGTATTTTCACCGTGAGAAGATTATTTCAGCTTTAGTTCGATAGATGGCAGCACTTTACTGAAGATTTCAAAAGATAGAGGTTTATGTACAAAGCGTGCGGGATTTTTTAATTTTTTCATTGCGCTGCAAAGAGCTGATTTTTGCAATAAAAAAAATTGACAATTTATGTACACAAATCATCAAAATAACTAGACAGTAAGGGGTTAAGAATTAGTGGTTTACAATTTAAACTAGTACCATTTATAGTGATGATCTTGAGTACTTCACTAAATTTCTGAATATCACTAGCATTCCGTATTTAGTACTATATTAGTTTTAGAAATAATGCTTTGCTTTAAAATGATTATTTAAAAATGTAAAAAAAATTCAGCAATTAATCAAGTATTTTCATTTCAAAACGTATTTTATTTACTACATTTCAGCTGAATCTTTTTAACAGATTAAGTGTATTCCTTCAATATTACTAACGCCTTAATTCTTGAAAATGCCATGAGAAATAATTACATATGAACTTTAGCCAAATACATTTGATTCCCATTTTCAAATTTTAGACCAACTTTTGGTTAAAAAAAAAAAAAAAAAAGAAAAGAAAAAAAGGGGAGGGAGGAGAAAAGAGAATCTGAAAGTTTCCAGATTTTATATTACGTCAAAAGGCCATTTTTTTAAAACATTTTGTGTCATACCTTTATTGAATATCGTGTTCTTCTAACTTAAACTACATAAAATTCAATTCAACAGTAATATCACAAAATAAGAAGAGTATATCTTTAGAATTCCGATACACAGTCTCATGAGCTGGAGATAAAAGTGTTTTCTTTTTATACTGTTGACATTGTTCACTTTTAAATCATTGAGTTTGTTACTAAAATTTTTTTTTAAATTTTACACAGTTTGAAGTAGATAATAAAACAAATTCAAGATTCAAAATTTGGGCTTCCAAGTGCCCATGTTTGTTTGGAAGACTACGTTATTCAAAATTTGATGGGTCTAGGTACCATTGTTTTTTCACAATGTGAGAAACATTCATACAGATTCTTCATTATTTAGTTTCTTTCAATGAAATACATGGTGAAAATATTTTGAATAGCAATAGTTTGAAAAATGAACCAGCAGAAAGTAAAACAATGCCAAATGCAGTTTTGAGACTAATAGCCCTTTGGGTCTAACGCCCAATTTGGGCTAAAATAGAATACCCAAACTTTATATTTTAATAGCTCCCGATATGTTACCATAAAATTCATGAAATATTACCTTTGATATAGCAGATTTAAGAGTCTGTGCTGCTGTGATATCCTTTCGTTCAATCTGAAACATCAGAGAAAAGTACAACACATAAATAGAATTCAACACAAGTCTTAATACATCTTCCAAAGTACAAAAAACTGAAAAGAGAAATATGAAAACATGTATACATGATCTTTCTTTTCCTTGTAATATGAACTTCGTAAGTTCTTCAATAAAATGAAACTATTTATCTTAATGAAAAATTATTTTATCTATAAAACTTAAATCTTTATCAAATTAAATTTCGAATCTGATACATTAATTGATACACTTTTTCAGGTTGCAGTTGGTCTACAATTTTTTCAGTTGCCTTGATGAGATTTTAGCACTCAGAATCATCACTGAAATTAAAAATTTTATTAATATTTGTTCTCTTTTAAAAAAGTTTTACTTCCATTTATACAGAAAGAAAATCAATTCATATTTACACTTTAAAATATACTTAAAATTTTCTTAAGATTAATCTGTAACTGTATGACGATAAAAATTATCCACGCAGAAAGAAATGTTGAAAAAATAGCTATCCGAGTAACTTTCAAGGTATCTCTAGATCTTCTATGCTTCTATTTCAAAGTATCTCTAGATTTCAAGGTATCTATGTGACTTTGGGGTCATTTATCAAATGGCATACATGAAAAATATTTCAGGACCATTTTATGCTTTTCAGAACATTTTGACCTTCTGCTTAACATTCTTCAATTTTTCACCAAAGTACTATAAAACTAAGCATCGTAACATTTTTCAAAGTTCTCTATACATAGTGAAACAAATATTTGTGCTCAGATATATGCAATTAGCACATTACAGGCATTCTGAAAAATGACTATAAAATAAAATTGCAAATTCATTGATGGAAACGTACAATTTTGCAGAAATGTTACTAGTTATTTTTAATCAAAATACTAAAACAGATTTATTATAACACATATAAAATTTCTTTCATATTTGTAAACATATCGGGTTTTAACAAAAGTTTCCCCCATCATTGTTAAATCTGTAAAAAAAAAATTGTTATCATTAAGTACAAGGCACCTGAAATGGAACTACCACACAACTAGATTAAAACCATCATTTACTTCTAATTCTGTTACAAAAAGTTAGCTACAGAATGTCACCAAATCATGTGTACAGCTTTAGGTACTAATGTTGTATCATATGACATTGTGAAGGTTTGGTACTAAAAGTTCAAAAACTAGAATGATGACATTCAAGAAGCAGAGCGTTCCGGCAGCCTACTGATGCTCTAATGAGGCCCGCTTGTGGGAACTTTTGGATTAAGATCAACATGCAACCACTTGAGAGCTTGCTAAGACGTTAGACATTAGTGCCATGACCATTATTATGCTATGCGTTGCATAAACTTGACGATTATGCAGTTAATATTAAAAAACTGTCCGCTTTTGCATTGCATAAACTTGATGTACAAGTTCAATTACTGGGTGCTACATGAGCTGACCCAAGCAGATAAGAACAGATGCATTTGAGCCAACACTGACCTGCTCGAATAACGCAAGGACAAAATTCTGGACCAGATCATCAGCTGTGATGAAAAACGAACCGACTTCAACAACACAGGACGAAAAAGGGTTTCGTCTGCGCCCAGTGACCCCATTGGCAGCGTTGCAAAGTGCAATTTGACTAACAAAATGATCATGCTCTGTATCTGGTGGGACTGCCATGGTATTACCCACAAAGAGCATCTGGAGAAAGGTAAAATCCTCGAGAGTAAGGTGTACAGAGAGATGCTAATTCATGTTGATGCTACTATCAAGGAAAACCATTGAACTGAATTACGGCATAAAAAGGTAATGTTTCATCAAAATAATAAAACACCACATGTGTCTGCATTCACCAGCTGGACTCTGTATGGATTCAAATAGGATCTTCTGCCACATTCACCATATATTGCTTCTTCAGAACAGACATCACTCCTTTGGACTTCTACCATATTTCAATACCTGCAGCTACATCTTGCTGGTGCTATCTTCCATTCTGCACAGGACATCCGAAATGGGGTTGTTTTTCGACTCGCAGCCACCAAGGCTGAAGGCTTTGAAAAATAATAAAATGTTGGCAGAAAATTATAGATTTGAGTGGTGATTACTACCCACACTAAAGATATTGCTTTCATGTTTTTTTTTTACTCTCTAACTTTATTAAGAAAGTTTTTTGGAGGAAAACTTTTGTTTTTTTTTTTTTTTTTTTACATTTCACTTTTAATTGCAATATTATTTTATACTACTAAACACGAAGGATAAATATTTCACCAATTTTATATATTAACATGCTGCAAATGTATACGTGTGGTAAGGGATTAAAAAGTTCAAAAAGAATTTTTGAATAACTAATTTTTGAATTACTTGAAAAAATCCTCAGCTTTAGCACTGACATAATTACAAATAAGAACAGAAAACAAAAATGAGTTTATTTGTAATATTTATTTTTCTAGTTTATAAGTATTATTCATTCTTCTTACGTTTATAAGTATTATTTCTTCTTGTCATTTTACACTAAGCACAAAAAGTTTAAATTCTTTTGTTAAGTTTTAAAAGGAACTTAATGATATCCTACAACACATAGAAAGAATTACATTGTTATGGAAATTTTCTTCATAGCACATTTAAAAATTCTATTAAATTTGCGATTCTACAGACCCTTATACCTGTGCATCTCCTTAACAAATATAACTGTACATCACACACACAACTGTATCATATTCAATATTTCCTTGCTCATATCCAACAGTTAAAACTCAATATTTTACAGTTGATATAGAGACTATTTATGCTGCACATATCAGAAGTTCCAATTTTCTTTTAACTTAATCAGAAAATTAAGTAGGGCATACAATTTCAAGTCAAACTCACTCATACTTTTACTGTAAATTATGAAATTTCTTCAAAGTTTCTGAAATGTTTTTATATTTATAATACAGAAAACACTTGTGAATTTGATACCAAACTTATTGAAACAAAAGACAGTACATTAGCAAAGGCTATCTGTCAAAAAATAAAGACAATTTTACTAATTTTAAAATAATTTCAACATCAAGCAGTACTTTCTAATTTCAACACATGAAACAAAAGTTCAATTTGGCATTCGTAGTTCTATGGATATAAACTACAACTGTTATTTATTGAACGAGTTGTATGAAAAGATGCAATACCAGTAGATAAAGTTATTTTCAGTCTTTACCACGACTTTTAAAACGTAATAACACCATTCCAACTGATATATATTCAGAGGAAATTAATAAGGCTCTACGAATAGATTTGAAAATAACTTTTACTCATAATATTCGAATAGCGAAAAGATTTAGTAGCAAATTTCTTTACAGTTTTTACAGTTAAGCACGATACATTAGCCATTTAATTCAATAAACATATAAAGCAGGGGAGGGGGGAAGACCCATACTGTTTTTCCTTCATACGCGGAAACTGGCTAATAATATATTTTTGGCGTAACATATTATGCCTAATCAAAACTTAATAATTATACACAAACTCTTCACATTAGTGACTACAATATTTAATTAGTGTAGCTTCTGTTTCAGGTTTACTATCATAATCACGACCATCAATAAATATACACGAAATTCACTTACGAAAACTATAACTTTATGCTGAAATTGAAACCTCATAATTAAGATATTTATCAGAACACAGCACAAATACAAAATAATATGTTTTCACACAATGTAACATTTTGTTGACGTTGACAATACAGAATACGTCTTACTTTAACATCGAATTCAACACCGTATTAGTACTTAATGTTAAATAAATATATAAAAGTGCAATCTGACATTTAATAAAAATGTTTCGAAATTTCACAAACCTTGTCTAAAATAGGTCCAACCAATATAGGCAGCACTAGGGCTGAAACAGGAGTGTCTTCTCCCATTTTCATGCTTATAAGGTTTAAACTTTTTATAATGAAATTCACAGTAATTTAAAGGAAATAAAATGCAAACATAAACTAAAACAGATTCTTAAAAAGACGATGTTCTGTTTCACACGTCACGTATTCATTCACATTCACAAACTTTACCAATGAACGAATCTTTCGTTAATGTCTTACTGAATGTAAACGACGAATCACGATAAATTCGTTCTAGGAAGACAGAAGGTTTTTTTATTCTCATTATTTTGCAAATCGCTAAAATTACGACTATTATTTACTTCCTTTGAAAAATTAAATTTTGATTAAATTTTAACAAACAAAATTAATAAAGTTAACAAGACTCTTAAATTAAATAGTTTGCATGTAATGTTATATGACGGTATTTGTTGAAGGTAGTGGCAATTAGTATGCTGCGCGAAAATTGGCAGAAGTGTGAAGTAATTGATTTCGAACTGAGATTTCAAAATTGCTTTTTATCAAGATTGAAAATAACTAGAAGGAAATTATATATAACGTGCACTTACATATGTATAATGTGTGTGTGTGTGTGTCAAGCTAAAGAAGGAACAAAGATTCTTCTAACGTAAGAAAGAAAACTACGGTAAAGAATTCGATTAGTTTGGTTTAACTGAGACTTTCTTTGTGAGATGTCAGATGAAGAAATTAGATGGTCTCTTATAGACCGTAATCAAATATTGCGGAACGTGTAAATAGAAATATAGTTAAAATTATTCGGTGATATGTTAAGAATTATCATGACCGTTGGGACAGCTGTGTCAATGAATTAGGCTTTGTCTTGAGAACAGCAAAGCATGACACTACACCCCCCCCCTGCAGAATTGTTCCTAGGAAGAATAATTTTAACGCTTCTGGATAAGCTATTTTTCGTTCAACAAAGACAGGAAGAGTTTAAATTGAATGATATTCAGAAAATTATTAATGAGGCCATCAAAAATTCTGATGCGGCGAGGTCAAAACAAAAGTTGTACTACGATAGAAAGAGACGCGACGTAGAATATACCATAGGCCAGAAAGTGCTAAAATTAAAGCACTCCTTGTCATCTGCACCCGAAATAAAGTAGCTAAATTTGAGCCCAGGTTTGAGGGCCCTTTTATCATAGAGAAAATTAAATTCACTATGGTTTACTTAAAAGCAGAAAATGGCCAGCAAACAATTGCTAATGTGGACAAGATTAAACAGTACTATAATGTCGCACGGATTTTCAAGTTCTAAGAGGTTTATTGCAGGATCCTGAGAGTGTGCCAAGAACACGGATTTCACCGTCACCCAGCAAAGATCCCCCAGCAACAAAAAGAAAAGCCGATAACTCTTATGAAAGGATTGCGAAAAGAACGCAACAGCAAAAAGGTTCAGGCGCCGCCAGAATGAAGAATACAAAACAGACAAAAGTTCCTTTTCAACAGAAGTCAACGTCGATGGGAAAGCGGAAAAGACTCTTGGAAGATAAGCAAAGAAAACGGCAAACTACAGAACCGAAGCCAATTATCTCGAGAGAAACCACAAGAATATGCCAGCGGAGAACTATGAAAAGAAAACAACCCGACGAAGATCTATTCCTTTTCAGGAACTCAGAAGAACCAAGAGAGTTTTCAAAGATTCCGAGTCAAGGTACGGGAGCTGCAAAACAAAGAAGAAGCCAGAATTCCAGAATCCTCAGCCAACAAGAAAAGCTGCCCGATTCAACGCCCGAGGAATGAGAAGAAAAGAATGTTCGGAAGCGAATACCAGCCACCCGAGACGGCTGAGGGTCCGAAGTTTGAAATCGCCGACATGGCAAGAATTCTGCGCCAAGAGAATGTAGGAGTATAGAAACCAAAAAGATAAATAAAAATTTTCCTTGTTTTCTGTTTTGTATTGAAAGTTTGATTTATGTCATGTGTTTTAAGTTGCTAAATACTGTTTAAAGCAAGAAATTTAATTCGAAAGTTTGCGAGAACATAGTTGTAACTATCTGTTAAACAGAAAAGATTTTTGAATTCGCAATTTGGCGAAAATTTATTTTGTAAATATTTTCTTTTTAGAATTCTCAAGTTCCGAGAAACTAATTTGTTAATATGTTTAGTCGAAAGACTTAAATTGTGTTGACTTAAAGATTGTAGACAAGTTTGGTGAATTTTGTGTCTTAAAGTTAGGCTCTCCAGGCTTCACTTAAGAAATTTAAAATTTAAGCTCTATTTTAGAACATTAGGTCTAGTTTTGTGTTTAAGGACTTTTCTGAGGTGTGGAAAGTCGAGTTTATGACAAATCATAACCGTTAGATAGTGGTAGTACGTCTTCGTGGAAATACAACATAAAAACCTCGTCTGACTCAGAACAATTTCTGGAGAGAATGGCGGAAAGAAGTATTAAAGTTTGGTGTGAATGAAAATGTTTGAGGGCCAAAATAATTTCAAGAAAGAGTATTGATTACACATCGAAACTGTTATGAAAAGAACTAATACTTTTTCCTTCCAGAGGACTGGAAGGTGAAGACTGACGTCTGGTTGAAAGAAAAGATGAAATAGATGGATGTAAAACCTATTCAAATTGTGAATGTGTATTTTTCTTAGTTTTAATCTAGCTTTAGATATTTGTGTAAAGTTGGCCCTAAACAGAAAAAGTTTTAATGATGAATTCACGAAACAGAACTTGCTACAAGTTGAAAACTTGGATGAAAAGTCTTTTTGTGTAGAATTTACACTCTTAAACAAGGTCGTTTTAAGACCTTATTCTTCGAGTAGTTAAATTCTGGTTTGAAAAGATGTAACGTTTAGCCTAAGTTTATTAACAGTTATTTTAAGTTTTGTATCTTTCCTATCTTATTCTAATTTCAGCTTACAATTTCCTGCGAAAACGTAATTTCAGAAACGAAATAAATGCAAATGAGAAAGAGTATTATTTAAGTCGATACTTCACCGACTTTTAGAGAGAAAATCTGATTCCCTGACTATCGCGCGTTTGCCTTTGGCTAATTTCTCTTAGTTACTGCGTTCGGCCATACCTTAGGCCCTTGCTTGGCTTCGCCAATTTAATTAATACTTAGGGGCCAACTAGGGAGATTCCTGATAGCTTTGGCTTAACCTTTCAGATAGCTTAGTTAAGCTAGTTTAGTTTAATTTAAATTCATTATTATTTAAATTTAAGCCCGAGTGGAGGCTTTGTGTAAAGTTCCAATTAGGAATTCACTGTAAATATACTGAAAAATAAAGGGTTGTGAACTCTCCTTAAGTCTTACGCGTTTTGTTCACACACTTAAGCCATTATTTGCTTGTTCGTGGGGTTCTAAGTTAGAACTTTAGAATTAAATAAGTAAAACCCCCTGATTAATATATTAATTTGGTTAATAGATTTATAATGAACATCTTGTTATACTTATGCGTTGTTTTATGAAGAAGAAATGTTATAAATGTTTGTAAATTAACGACAGGAATTTCCTTCAGAATCTTGTATTGTGCATTGTGTGTACTGTTATAATTTTTAATAAAAATGGGCAAGATTTTTTCCTTTGTTGCATGTTTTGTTCAACATCAGACAAAGAAATTAGAAATTATCTGATCAGGAAAGCTTTAGAAATAAGTTAGAATAGAATTTAAATAAGCTTTTAATTTTTTTTAATGGATCTTGGAGATGCATTGAGCAACCATCTAAATCCACCATCCCTCAATTAGCTGTCGCTTTTGACATGTATCATGCAAATCTATTTGCTGTTTATTTTTATCTGCATTTGTTTAGCATTTTAGATTTTTTGATTCCATGAAGTTATTTCGTTTAATGTAGCTGAATCAAAATTAACACTGTTCTCAAGTTTCCACAAAAACAATCTTGCCCCCTAAAATACTTCTAAAAATTCGTAAATGGATAAAAGTTAACAATGTGTTTTTAATTGAAATTAAGAATTATTTAAATTTTTAAAGTGTGCCAATAAATGCTTTAAAAAAAGAAAAAAATTAAATACTATTTGCATCAACTACCAGTCTCCTGAAACTGAAATTAGCTATTTCAAGAACTGCCAATAAAAAATGCCTGAATTTCTGTTTTAGTGTATTACAACTTAAAGCTGAAGTATTTAAGCATTCTAAAATAAAATAACTTCCTATCTCTTAAACTTTGCGTATGAAATGATTCTTTAATAAATTATGATAATGTTGTGAATAAATCAGAAATATCACTTCTTAAAGGAAAAATCGGAAAGTACACTCAACAGGTTGCTAATAAACCTAAACAAATCCTTGAAATATGCAGAAATCTCAGTTTTAAAAGCTTTCATGTTATACACATACATTTAGATTTCGATCTATTTCTTAGCAATTTTCGGTACATAGTAAATTATGGATATCATCTTTATTATTTTAAAACAAAAAATCAACAATAGTGAAACATTTCATTATAAATTTAATATATTTTTACTGGAAAATACATGCAAGGAACAGCTTAGAAACGCGTACGTTTCATTGCCGTAATGCAATGTTTTGATAGAACAAACATGGATGCCGGTTGTTAGGTAGAGTTTCATTCCCCAATAGTGGAGGAAACAGCGAACTCTCCCTCCTTCTATTCTAACCTCCTTGGGTAGAACAGAAGAGCCAAGGATTGTTGTTCTTGGTTGTTCTATTCTACCCAAGAAGGTTAGAATAGAAGGAAGGAAGGATCAAATCAAACCGTGAATCCTCGGTGCGAAGTTGCAGCAACTGCTGTGATTCGTGTAATAAAGTTTTGTCATCGCAACATCTTTTTTTTATTTTTTGAAGCATGGGATCTTGTGCTGCATATGGATTCACGAACAGATTTTCTAAAAAGGTTCCTGGATTACCTTTCATGCGCAAGTATTGATTCTTTTATGTAATTTGATAAATATGTTGAAAAATATCACAATGTCATGTTATTTTCTTTCCAGATATGAAAGAAAAGGACTTAATACTAATAAAATATGTTAATACATTTTAAAGTTTCTGTTTATAACTGGTATCTTTGTTCCTTTAACATGCAATGATATATGTTAGGATTTAAATTATATAATTTGAACGTTTTTAAATATTCATTTTACAATTTTCATGAAAAGTAAGAAATCAGTTGTTACTATTTTTATGAATTGTAAAGATGTTAAACGAAGTAATGCTTTTCTTTATTAATTATTATTCATTTTTAAGTTTTGTGAACTGTTATGAATATAATTTGTGCATTTGATCAAGATAAACTGTTCTGTTGTTAAAAGTTGTTTGCATAAACTTAGAAATTTCTGCCCAGTATAGCTATAAAAATAAGTAAAATATTTACATAATTGAACATGTTGAAAGACGTATCCAAAACTTTAGGCATATTTCTGTAATTCAGCTTAATTCAAGGCAATTTCTTTGAGATTCATAAATATGAAACAAGCATAAACTGAAATCATTAAATTCACATAAATCGTTTTTATTTTATTAATGTTTTTTTTCTTGTTGTTACAATGTTGTTGGTTCTGAAAAGGTCCCATTTAAGTTAGAATAGAATTTAATAAGCTTTTAATTTTTTTTAATGGAACTTGGACTTGCATTAAACTGAGCAATCTAAATCAACCATTCCTTAATTAGCTGATACTCTGTTCGTCGACTTCTTCCTCCCTCTCCTCCTTCTCATCTTCTGGTTTTCCAGTATATGTCCGATTATTTCGTATTATCTTGACAGAGTGTAACGCAAATAGAAATGTCCGCATCCTTCCAAATCAGCTTCTGTACTTCACTGATACTGATCCTCTTTGAACATATAACTATAAATCCTGGACGTCGATGGTGTTTTAAAATGAAGAGAATTGCCGTTACTCGACTAATCATCTCCGAATATGATAGATAAGCCGCAATTTACGTCAACAGCGACATAAATTTATGTTCTTTACATCTTTCTAAGTAAGAGACAAAATTAATTTGGAGTATTCCAATATGAATTGTTTCTAAAACTCATGAACACTAACTTCAGAGTTCACAAATTGAAGCATAAAAAGGAATCGGTAGTTTATCTTTCTGCTTTAGGTAATTCCTTGGTTCGTTGGTTGGGAAGCATAATCATAACATAAATGCTTTCTAAATTTAAGTCTTCAGATTGTTAGTCCATTACATATTTGTTTTAATCTTATAAGATTAAATTCAATTTTAACTTTGACGTCCAAAAGTGCCATCATTTTAATTCCGGGGGGCTGATTGAGTGCCAGTAACAAAAGATTCTACTGCAAATGCGAGAGCAAAATGAAACTTTATAATTAGCTAAATAAAATATTTATAAGTGCACTGCGAAAAAAAATCTGAAAGTTTTCAGATTTTAGATTTTAAATTGCGTCCAAAGGGCTGTTTTTTTTTAACATTTTGTCTGTTACGTTTATTTATTAAATATCATGTTTTTCGCACTTAAACCGTAAACTTCAGTTCAAGAGACATATCGCAAAATAATTTTAAACTGAGCATATCTTTAGAATTTCCAATGCACAGTCTTATGCGCTGGAGATAAAAATGTTTTTTCTGTACAACGTTGCCATTGCTCGCTTTTAAATCTTTGATTTTGTTAATCAAAAATTCGTTAAAGTTTTACAAACTATGAAATCGTTAGTAAAGCTAATTCTAAATTTCAAATTTGGGCTTCCAGATGCCCATATTCGCAGTAAGATTACATCATTCAAAATTTGATAGCTCTAGATACCGTCGTTTTATCACAATGCGAGAAACATACATACATTTATCCAGATTCTTCATTACTTAATTTCTTTAAAAATAATACAGGACGATAATATTTAGTGGCAACAATTTGGAAAGTTACACGGGCATTCAGAGTGAACTGACGCAAAATCGCAAAACGAAAACAATACCTCTTCAGGGAAAAGCCCTTATGGACTAAAAAAAAAAAAAAATCTGAAAGATTTCAGATTTTAAATTACGTCCAAAGGCGCGTTTTTTTAACGTTTCGTGTGCTACCTTTTTTTATTAAATATCATGTACTACGTACTCAAACCATAAAATTCAGTTCAAAATCAATATCGCAAAATCATTTTAAAATGAACATATCTTTATAATTTCCGTAAGTCTCGTGCGCTGGAGATAAAAGTTTTTTTTTTTCCGTACAGTGTTGCCATTGCTCGCTTTGAAATCATTTAGTTTGTTAATCAGAAATTCGTTGAAATGTTACAAAACATAAAATCGATAATAAAGCAAATTTCAAATTCAAAATTAGGGCTTCCAGATTCCCATATTCGCAGTAGGATTACGTCATTCAAAATTCGATGGCTCTAGGTTTTATCACAATGCGAGAAACATGCATACATTTATGCAGATTTTTCATTTTTTAAAATTTAATGCAGAGCGATAACATTTAGTGGCAACAATTTGAAAAGTGATACGCCGTTTTTGTGTTTCCGACGCAAAATCGCAAAACGAAAGTAATAGTCCTTCGGGACTAAATCCCTTTGGACTAAAAAGACAGTTCTATATCTTCCTCTCTATTGGGCCAATTGACGAAATTCAAATTGCGTTTTTTATGGCTCGAAAGCGCGACCTAGGATATGTATTAGATTCACATATAGCATTGTCCTAACATAGGTATTTTGACACAAAATCGGACTTTTTCTGAAATAACATACCGATTTTTTTCCATATTTCGATTATAAGACTCAAATTATGCCTGTTTATTAAATATTGTAATTTTTGGTAGAAAATTTATGGAGAAATTTAAAAAATTATCTTTGCAAAATTTTTTCAGTTTGGGCCAAGAATTGGCAAATTTCTTAATTTATAGCAACCTATTTTCCTTTCTCTTTTTCATTGTACACGAGCGTAAAAAAAGTCATCGTTCATACTTTCAAATAATTTTAACAAGGTGCGTAAACCACATTTTCGTTATTATCGCTTATAATAAATACGCCAAATTTTAAAACTCGCTAAAATTTAAATTCATGTATATCTTAGGAAATTTCGAATAAAAAAACTAATCTTTTGCGGGTATGCTTAGAGATACATCTATTTTAGGATTATAGCAAAAATTTTATAGGTTTCAAAATGTTTTCGATATTCAAAATATTCAAAATGTTTTTCGAAAAATTTATAAAAAATTATTTAAAAATATAAATTTAAAAAATAAATCATAAAAAATGATAGAATTTTATTTGGAATGAACCTTAATTTCGGAATGTGAAAGGAAGAATCAAATAAGTTTAATAAAAAAAGACATATTAATAAATATATAGCAACTTCAATTAACATTGAGTAGCTAAAATTTTGAGAGCTAATATTTTAAAAACTACTCTTGCGAATTTTACAAAACTTAGGGGTTTGGCATGATTTAAGTCGCAGAATCGAAATATGGAAAAAATTGACATGTCATTTCAGAAAAAGCCCAAATTTGTGTCAAAATACCTACATTAGAACAATGCTATATATAAATCTAATACATATCCCAAGTCGCGCTTTTGAGATGTGAAAAACGCAAGTTGAATTTCGTCAATCGGCCTAGTAGAACGGGATATAGAACTGTCTTTTTCTTTTTTTTCCGCAGTGTGCATAAGCGAGAGTTCTTGAGTTTGGGTGAAGGTCTTTAGCAATATCACTGATTTTTTACTCTGTTACGCCTCCTTGCAACTACTGAATTCTTTTTATCGGCTTCTCTAACTGCATTTAGTTCGTGAATATTTAGGACCAAGCCAAACTTATTCAGGCATATATTACCTTATATTTAATACAAGGCTTAATTTCTAAAATTACAAGCCCCCAAACCCTATAGTATATATATATATATATATTGTTTCAAAAGAATATAGTAAAGTTCAATCAAATTTAGTTAAATTTATATATACACTGGTGTGCAAAAATTAAGGACGAAGTCGAAAAATTAGCATATCAGCTGAACGAAGAGGCAGAGTGGACAGAAAGACCAATCAGGAGATTAAGTAAGGTGGTGTACAGTAGCACATGCGCAGATATGCAGGTAGACGTAATGGGGGAGTGTCTGAGTAGTATAAAGCATGTTGTCGGTGCAAGATCAGTATTCTGGC
>KK117107.1:570799-601991 GCA_000611955.2 Stegodyphus mimosarum | reverse complement strand
GCTACAAGAGGAACGAGCAGCAGTGTCTCAATAGCTCATTAACAACCACATATCCAGCATGCACAAATGATGTGAAACCTGCCTAGCAGTCAGGGGAGATCATATCCCCTATTAAAGACCGGATGTTTCTTGCTGGACACCCATCACAGGGATGTTTCGGCCTTCAGTCGCATTGCGCTCCATGCTACTTTTTCAATAAAGCTTCTTTTTATCCCTCTGATTTCTCTTTTAGTAAGTGTTGCTTACATTACTCATGTCCTTACGTATTGGGGATCTTACGGTATTAAATGTGTTGATTTGGAAAGCTTTTGTACAAAGTTATATTGAAAAAACCGTCTCGTCCTTAATTTTTGCACACCAGTGTATATATATATATATATACCGGGTGGCCATAATTAAACTGAAAGTGCTCACAGTGTTCTGTAGCGCCATCTATTTGCGAGAATGACGCCACATTTTGTAGGAAGATTAAACAAGACGGGGGACGAAGGATTCCGCGAAAAAACAAATTAGTTCCAAAAGTAACCGCTAGGGGAATATTTGGCGCTGTGTAATAGAAAATAGAGTGTTAACAAATGCAAATCAATAAGGAAATTACCTTTTATTTTGCATTCAAATGAGGTTCAATGTGGCTGCCGTTGTTGTGGACCACATATTGCATTCTATGCACGGTATGCGCAACAGCAGAAAGTAACATTTCTGCAGGAATCTCCCGTACAGTCCGTGATATGTTATCCTTCAACGTAACCAGGTCCTGGACCACTTCTTGATAGACCTTGGACTTAAGGTAACCCCATAGCCAGAAGTCGCATTGGTTAGATTAGAGGACCGAGGTGGCCATGCAGTTGGAAAGTAGCGGCTAATGACTCTTTCTGTTGTGAATATCTGTCGTAGCATCTGTTGCAGTCGTACAGCAACGTGTGGAGGGGCTCCATCTTGCATGAAAATGATTTCCCCCAGGCATTGTCTTTGCTGAAGTGCCGGAATGACAAAGCTGTTCAACATGTGGCGATATTTCTCTCTGGTAACAGAACAGGTTTCCGGTCCTGTCGAGGTAATGTTCTCATAGAAGAATGAACCTACGATAAATTCCGCTATGAACCCACACCAAACAGTTACCTTTGGTGAATGTAAGGGAATTGCTCTGACTGCATGTGGTGATTTGTCATCCCAAATTCGGCATTTCTGGGTATTCACAGTTCCATTCAGGTAAAAGTAGGCCTCGCCTTCCCATAAGATTTCCCACAGCCAAGCAGCATACACCTCCATTCTGGCAAGAAAGGTGAGAGCAAAAGTCAATCGCTTATCATGGTCGGGGTACAGTAACTCCTGTACACGGCTGATCTTGCACAGATAGAAATTGATAATCTTTCGTAAGATTTTCCATACCGTTATACCGTTTCCATACCATACATAATTGGTAGTATTTGCAAAATGTTATCATGAAATTTTGTAGTCAAGTTTGACATATATTAGCAGGCGAATCTTCAGTTCTTTTAAGTCCCTTCAGTGATTGAGAGGATAAAATTGCTGAGCAGCTGTAGTTTACCGTAAGTATCCCATGGAAAGGACTGATTCTTGATAGCTGGGCGTTTTGGAGAC
Source organism: Stegodyphus mimosarum (assembly GCA_000611955.2). Taxonomy (NCBI): domain Eukaryota; kingdom Metazoa; phylum Arthropoda; class Arachnida; order Araneae; family Eresidae; genus Stegodyphus; species Stegodyphus mimosarum. Next base: position 600,389 of record KK117107.1, on the reverse strand, counting down.
ATTTCTCCGTATTTAATGTAAGAGTAAGTTTCCTTTGGAAAACGCTTCACAAAAGCATCCTTCCTCTTCTGCAGATAGCCCTCATTTGCTTTATAATATTCAATAAAATAAATTTTAGTTCTTCTGAAGTTTAGTTTTTATTGATTATATATTCAGTATTTTGCAAATAACAACGAAATAAATGAATTATTTACGCGAATGCACAATACTTCTACTGAGAATACACAATAATTATTCAGAAATTTGAAATGGCACTAAAAGAATTTTCACAACTTAACAATAACAAAAAATAAAGTGCAAAAATGCAGTGATTCAAAGTAGTACATAGCAGGTATGAGTGAAAAAAATATTACTGTGCTTTAGAAAAGATAGTATGCCCCCTTGCTATGACTGGCAAATAATATCTTTACTAGTAGCATCAACCGAGCTTTCTGATCTTCTTTGTGCACATATGATATACGTATGACATTTATCCTCTCTTGGAAAGTGCTAATAAAAACCCGTATCTTATTCAATGTGGAGTTCTCAAAGAGAAGAGAAAGAGAAGCAAGGGTAAAAAAAAAATCTATATTTTTCTTCCTGTTTTGGAAATGTATTCATGGTGAACCTTTTCCTGGAAGTTGGTTCTTTATTCAGCGGTTGAAATGAAGTTATCTCCCATAATGTCAAAGGTGACAATAAATGACCATGTCACTTTACAGCAAGAAAAGGATATCTCATTTCCCTTATTTTCAATCTCGTAAATGTTTCAGGAAAAACTGTCGCAGCTCAGCAAATGCTCGAAACGAGAATTTTTATGCCTATTTGTTTTCGAGGGAGGCCTTTCTTTTTAGTCAATATGCTAGAACTACATTAAACTTGCAAAGAAATAAGATTGAGCTTATTGTGAATGCTTAACAAAAATGGAAATTTTCAATTTGTTTTAGGTATTCTTGTTTTAATTATTTTAACTGGACTTTTCTGCGCAATTTTTTCAGTTTTTATGGATTATCATCAAAGCATGGTTCATAGGCTGGATTCAATAGAAGTTTTGTTTATCTTCAGATGTTTCCATTACTATTGGTTTAGAAAGCATTGTATATATTTATCCTAAATTAGTACAACATGGCTCTACCAAAGAGTGGCCAGATAAATAAAGCCCTCTAATTACTGATAGTTATTCAAACGTTTAGATTGAACGGATTGCCTGCACAAAGATTTCATACATTCTGTGTCATTGTGAAATACATTGTTTATTTACCACAGAGAGAAGTCTCCACGTTTCCATCCTAAGAAAGATGGTACTCAAATAATTTGACGTAATTAGCAATTATTAATGAACGCTAACGTTTGTCATATTAATTAAAAGATCATCTCACTTGGGAACTTTTGAAGCCAAGTATCATTTCAAGAAGTGAAATGATTTGGTGACTTAAGATATACGTATATCTTCTAATGAATTTTTTTTAAATATCATAATTTTATAATTAAATGTGGCAGAAAACTTATAGGGTTTTACAGCGTAGAAATTAAATCAAAATTCTTCTGATCCTATGAGACTGATAAGCGAGTTATTACACTGTCTAAAAATGATGAAAGTCTTGATAAATAGGTTTTAAATAAAAAAAGATTTTAAATACACTGGTTATCATAAATTAAGAAAAAATCACAAAAACCAGGATTACTGAAAAAGTTACATGTAGAATTTTATGAAACTTACCCACAATACACAGCACAGAGTAAGGTATCAAATAACATAAAAAGAAATTACCAGACAATTATGGTGGTATACAAATTAGCATATAAATGAAATGAACAAATCTATGTCAGTTTCCTATAGGAAAAGTACTTTTAATATGGAATATGATCGCCTCTAGAAGCAATACAGCACATATAGCGATGTATGATGCTTTTTAATTATGCGGTCTATCAGTTCCATAGGAAGCGAGGGCCATTGCTCTTGGAAAGCAGTTGCAAGCACGGCAAGGGTCTGAGGAGGCGGATTGAGAGCAGCTAGACATCTCCCTAAAGCATCCCAAACGTGCTCGATAGGATTCAAGTCCGGGGATCGAGCTGGCCGCTGCATAATTGTTATAATTGTTTCCTGTTGAAGATAATCATCTACGATGCGAGCCCTGTGTGGTCTTGCGTTGTCGTTCTGTAACAGGAATGCATCACCTATTGCCCCGGCATATGGGCGCGCATAAGCATCAAGGATAATCATCTCTATATACCTGATCATTCACGGTTTCCCTTGGAAAGACATGGAGATCCAAAGAGTCCATCCAAAGAGATCCCACCCCAAACACAGACACTTCCTGTTCCGTATGCATCTTTTTCACGGATGTTTGACGGATGATAACGGGTTCCAGGTTTTCCCCATATCAAATAACGCCTACTGTCGCTTTCTAGACCAAACCTGGCCTCATCTGTAAAGTGGACAGCCCTCCATTGATCAGGCGTACAGTGGGCATGTTGTCGTGCCAACTGCAAACGGTCCCTCCTATGGCTTGACGTGAGCGGCACGCAAATGGCTGCTCGCTTCTCATAGAGACCACCTTTGTGAAGCCTTTTACTCACAGTTGACGTTCACACCAACCTTCCATTGGTTGTACCAAGGGAGGATATAAGAAGAGTCGAAGTAGTGGTTCTATTCCTGCATGCACTTAATGTCAAATATCGGTCATCGGCGCTCGTTGTAGCAGTTGGCTGTCCTTGGCTGAACCTCCTAGAGGCCGAATCTGCGGTTTGGAATTGCCTCCAAAGTCTATGAACCACAGAAGGACTCACATTTAGCCATCTGGCCACGTCTGTTTGACTTTGTCCTGCCTCTAGTCTCCCAGTGGCTCTCCATCGTAGTACTGCAGGAAAATGATGCCTGGAGGTCATTATTACGAATTGACTATCATTTTTAGGGAAAGCAAATGTAAATTTTAACACATTTTTACTAGTAACATTCTTTATTGAATAGCAAAATGCTTCATTGAAAAAATTTCGCTTTTTTTTTCCTGTATGAAACTATGTTTTTTCCTCCTTCTTGAGTAATTTTAATGTTTCCATGTAGAGTTTGAGTATAAGAGGTAGAATGACAATTTAGAATGGCAGATTCTATTTTGCCTAAATGTTTGATGCAAAATTTTAGAATTAATTTCTAACTTTTCTAAAAACTATGAGCAATCTTAGAATCCTCATTAAACTATAACAAATCCAACTATTCATCATTTCGCAGTTTCAAGAGAAATAAATCTCTGTCACTGTTTCTTTTATGTCGTATAATTCCATAAACATTAATGCCGCAGCATCTTGGGTAGGAAAAGAAATTATCAACTTAATTCATCAACTTCGATTCTTTTACTGACGGAAATTTTAACAAAACGATTTCCATAAAAGTCATAGTTATAGATTCCGTCATAAGAAAAGAAGTTAAATATGCGATCATGTAAATGAATACTTTAATTTCCGACTTTTGAAACCTACGTCGATTTCGAAATTGAGTTGTCATGTAATAGAAAAATAGTTGTAACTCAACTTTTAAATAAAGTTTAATAAAAAATTTTCATCAGTATTCAAAATGGAAATATTTTGGCTTTAATTTGTATCAAAATGCAGAATCAATATTTTAAACGAAATTGGTTATTAAAAATGTATGGATACCTTAAGCGCTATGGCGTAAATATAATCCCTACTTCAAAGCTAATACGTTTTTAAGCCTTTTGAGATACTGATTGTGTCGAGATCTCCTTTAAGCCAGTCTGGGACCTAGGATACAATACTTTCACGATGGTTCTCAATACCTACATCCTATGCTCTATAGGAGAAAGCAATTTTACGGAAAGTATAGAATGATTCTGGAGAGTAATAAAACTTGGGATCCTAGGCATGAATTTCTTGGGCTTAGGCCTGGATGTGTCTAATGTTTCTTTAATCGAGGAACTAAAGGTGTTGTGCTTAAATATTTAACTTCTTTCCATTAGTACACTTATTCAACAAAAACGATAACTATAAACGAAAATAAATTCTTCATCCGTAAAAATGTTAATTCAACTAGGTCATTGCTCTTTTAAAGCAATATTAGATGAAAGCTAAGGGCGAACACAGTTACATCCTTGAGTCAAATTCAGAAGCAAGAATTAGCGATTTAAGTTGTAAATTTCAGGTAAAGTTCAAATATATTTATCCTCATTTACAGTGTACGAGTTAAAAAATACAAGGGTTCATACTTTTAAGAGTAACAGGCGTATAACAGCAATATTAAGCCAAAACATAAGATGCCATTTTTGAGAATATTGACCATAAGTTAGTTTACGTGCATAAAAATTTTTATTTGAAATTACTTTTTTCTGAACTTTTCTATTTAATGAAGTTCTTCTCCTTAACAAATATTTAATTAACTTTATAAGGTATTTCTCCCGCCTTCTTCGCATGTCTTCGTGGTTTAGTGGTCTGCATGCTCGACGCGTAACTGAGATGTCCGTGGTTCGATTCCCGGCGAAGACGTTGTTCATTTTTCATGACTCCTGCTTCGAAATAACCTAATGTTTCTACAACTTTAGGCAGATGAAAATAGAATACATTCTTTTGAACAAACAAGCAAAATAAACTATCCTTTATACACACACACATAGATCCCTCTCTCCCCCCCGAAAAAAAAAAGGGAAACGATATTGGTAGTCATATTTGTGTTCTTTTATGTATCAAAGTGGGAAAACAGCAAGTATTTGAAAACGTTGAGACTATATGAAGTTCATGTATGATTGTGTGTCATGTTGCACCTAGGTATAGGTCAAATATCCAAAAAAAAAAAAAAATTCCATTAGATTAAAATCTAGATCATTGGACATTCCCATTGTGATACAGATTCTTCAGCGGCAGTCATTGTGTATCACTCCAGTTATTGCAAGTCATTCAACCATCTGTAAGACATTTTTGTTTTTCTTTTCCGATTTGATAAAATTCAAAATAGATTCGAATTTCATCTTTTTTACAAAATTTTATGAATTAATTTTTTTTTTCTGCTTTTAACATATAGTTTGTACGAGAGAAGCTATAGGGTTTTTTTCAACGGTTGGTTATCGTACATTAATGATTCCATTTGAAGAAATGAATCAAATAAAGTAGATTTTCAAATAACAAAAATTTTGATTACGTGATTCTTTTCAGTGAAGTGCACGGAAATTAAGTTTTCCCCCCATATATTCTGTATTTCCGTATATAAAAATATTTTGATAAGAAAAGGACTTTTTATATTTGAATTAACCAGTTTTCCGTTAAAGCGCACATATTGCATTAAAGACTGCCACTTTGTCTACATGAAACTTATGCTGATTATTCATAATTAGTTATTTAAATATGGATTTAATGATTATGAAGTTTATTTTGAAACTGTTTAATTCTGTTATTACAATACCAAGATGTTGCTTGAACCAATTTTTTTATATCAAAACTGTTAGCTTGTGTACTTGGATACTTAATTTGCCATTTATAAGGCATTTTTAAAAGTAAACAAACGTTTATTAAAAGATAAAAAGTACTCGTAACTTATTAGGCCTACACATAACTTATTCCTAAACGTGTATCTCGTATCTGACTTTCTTACTGCGTCATACATATCTATATTTTGAAAAATATTAACAGAATGACAACCAGAACTTACTGCTGCTATTTCCTAGTAGACATTCTGTCTGATTACAATAAATAATTTACAGTCATACCTGCAGAACTGAAAATAATTATATGAACTCTTCCGGAAATCATTACATTATGCATTAGTATACTGCAACGTTTACTCCAGGTTCATAGCCATTCATTTAAAATCTTTGCTATAATAAGGTTTCTTCTATTTTCGTTTGAACAAATACTCACTTTAGAAATAGACACAGATTAGTTAACTCTAGGAAAAGATTAGGGATGATTTAAATATTATGAGTTAACTGTAATTGATTGAAGCGATTTATGTTGTCATTCGTTGTTGCGTAATTTCTTCTGTTCTCATCCTCGCCGCCGGTGTTAATTACCTTATAGAGACATTAGTTATTTTTGAAGCAGGAGATGGGAAAAATGAGCAATGCCGTCGCCGGGACTCGAACCACGTACCTCTCGAATGCGCGCCGAGTGTGCTGACCACTACACCACGAAGGCATACCAAGAAAGCGGAAGAAATACCTTATAACCTGTGAATCAGAATTTTGAACGAAGACTATAGGGACTAAGTTCTGCATTTATAGTAGTTAGATGATGGTCAGTTGTCATGAAATTCCAAAATTTCATATTTAAGAAGTTAATTATTGCTAAATCATAGAATGTAAAATATTTTGAAATACGAGAAACTCCTTGTTAGGCAGCGTACAAACCATTCTTCCTTTTCGAGGCGTGTAATACATAATATTAGAATTTTGATTTTTTAATTGCATTAATAATGCAAATATTCATACTGATAATTTTTATAATTATCAATTATACAAATTAGATGTTTTAGGAATCTAACTGGTAATAAATAATTGGTAATATAATGGACACAATATATTATAAATTATGCCAATTAGTGGCATTATAAATTATAGCAATTAGATAGATACTCTAACTTTTAAATCTCGTAATGTGTCATAGCATGTCCAGTTTTAATTAATGAATGTATGGCGGATGAATAGCAATACCGCTCAGAAGTGTGAATTTACCAGATCAGGCTGAAAATAAATATCTAGCATAGTGCAGTACAACATAATGTAATGTAGCGTGAAAAATTCAAAAGCTAGCCTGTAAACATCTCCAGCATGAGCTACTCCCTTTTATTTCTAAATATTAAAAATATAAAATCAATTTTTCAATTTCATACAGTATATGAAAAGAAATTCTCAGTAAATCTTTTATAAATTTCAGGTAAATAAATAAATAATAAAAACAACCTGAATAACCTATTAATGAGAAATGGCTTTTACCATCACCATGGGAACGCAAAATCATTCTCATCCGGGTGTATATCCATAGGAAGATGATACCTAAAATCGATTCATTCTATATTTTATCTTTTTGTTGGGCCTTAGTTTATTTTTCGAAATTCGTTTTATTAGTTTTGGAATATATCGTTTTCGTGGCTGCGCTTTCAGAGAATTATTCTAAGTCATCTGAAACTCAGTTTGTATTAAAATTGCGGTTGCGATAATTTTCAAAACTTGACTTTAAATGAGCTGAAATTACTTGATGCTATTTCTCATCGATAGATGGCGTATCATTACTATATGTGGAGCAACAGATGAATCGTTTAAAATAAATCGTTGGTTTGAAAGTTAGTAATGTTCAATAAAAAATGCTCCAAAATTAATAATTTCCTTTTATTTAAACAAATAAGTTAAAAATTTTAAAGGACTTAATTTCGAAGAAAATTTATTTTGCAGCCTTAATTTTTATCAAAATATGGTATAAGTTTAGCTTTCAGTTTTAAGTAATGATGGGGGGGGGAAGATAAATTCTTAAGTTCTTAATACTTTTGCTTGAAATCTAAGCATGCTGTAATACTTTTGCTAATAATTGTGTTTACTTGCTTTCACTTTTATTCTTCACGTGGAAAAAACTGATTTCAGTGCGTAAAAAAAAAGTATTTAATGTTTAAATATTAGCTTAGCTTACTTAGTACAAGACTCTACAACAGTGGGTTTGCGATTTCTGCACATACGAAAGCTAATTTAAAATATGTATTGGCTCTACAGACCGCGCAGTTTGCTTTATAGAGTCAATACAACGAACGCTCCTTTTTAATGATCCCCCATTTCCATGCGTAAAAAAAGACGTAGTAACGAGTGGAATATGAATAGCTAAATCAATTTAGGATTTGTCATCAGTTGGGACATCTCTGTAGTGGAACTGTCGCTATAACTAGAGCTATCTATATTAAAAAGTGCATCCTGAAATAATACTAACCGTATACATATTAATTATGTCCATATATATCTGCTCTCATTCAATAAAATATTAAACTTAAAATCACTGTGCAGTGGTAAAAAGAAAATTTTAATTTGACGCTGAAAATTGTCAATACATTGGCAAGCAAATACCGTCTTTAAATTCTCCAAACTAATATTATAAGGTTAAAATCAAATAGAAATAAATACGAAAGTAATGTTAAAGTAAATACAAAAGTTTTATGTTTTCTGGATGGTAACAAGGTTTTTAATAAAATATCTGTTTGAAAAATGATTTCGTTGTTATTTGTAAATATCAGTATCACAGTTGCTTAGATTTCTTAAATAGTTTTGCATAAAAATGAGGAAAGAAAAGCAATAGTACAAAGCGTTCCTTAAAGAAAAATTTGATTTGCTGCATAAAACTCTTTTTCTTACTATAAAAAAAAGTATCATGCTCCAATATATGAGAAGATGGAAGTATGCTTATCACATAGTTTATGCATGTATCTCCTGTGTCGACATACATCAAAGTGATAATTAATTTCATCACACATATGCATTAGTTTAGCAAGATTGCTACAACAATTCATTGTGAAATGTCTGCTAAATGTGGCAGTTAACAGTAGCACAATAGAAGTCCAACCTCTCTTCGGAGTAGGCTCTGGCAACCATTGTTCCATGCCATAATGGACACTATAACAACAACAGTAGAATAATAAATTTTGTCTCTAACCTCCTTGCAAACGCCTTCTGAGTAGCTGAATAACATGACAGTATATAATTTAGAATCTCACATAGAAAGGTCTTCTCCGTTTTGAATATGGAACTTTCAAACATTTCCGTTGTAAAAGAAAGTAAATTGCTGATGTTTATATATATTTACATATATATTTTCAATTAGTGGGTAAATCTTAAAAAGTTTTATAGAACATTTATCATAACATAGTATAACATATTAACAACATTTTCCAATTTATTTATCTTAAAGCTTCTTCCTACTTCGTTGATACGAGTATTAGTGCTACTGATCAATTTTGTCATCTACCGTTTTCACGTATGGGTTTAAAAAGAAGTAAGTTTGAAAAATGACCATTTCATAATACTTTAGACTATTAAAGTATACTTTTGCAGACATTTTAGTTTTTGAAATGCTTCAAAGTCGTAGTAAAGAATTCTAACATTTCTCTTTCCTGAACGTCTACCATCATCTATTACCACTTTGCTACAAGAACTACCTGCAGGCCATTTTTTCTCGGTGGATAGCGAAATAATTGATCTTGTGAGGCCAAAGAGGGAAACACATCGAAACTCATTTGAGAAATAGTCATGGGTACAGTTTGGATGCATTTCATTCATTCATTTATTTATTTTTCTTAAATAATTACATTTAACTTCTAATATTGTTTTATACTTACTGTAAGAGGAATATACTGAACGTTGAACGAAGATATATATATATATATATATATTTGAATTTAAACATTTACAAATGAGAAAAATATAACAGCCTTTATATAAGCAGCTAACATATAAACAAACATATAAATAGCCAATATTTAAAATATAAATTTATATGTGTACGTAACAAATGCGACAACAAAATGTATGCGCTACGGAAAAACGGAACACTTAATGCGGCCATAGTTTTGGTGGTCTCCGTTGGCCTTCTGAAAAACTTTTGAGTTCTTCGAATGTATGTGTTTGGAAATTTCATGTGAGATGAATCTCCTAATTGCGAGAAGGAATTTAGAAGTCTTAAGAGCAGTGATAAACTCTGGGTGGACTGCATGTATCACAAAATAGTTGAATAATGTAGGAAAAAGTAGGTTAAGACCAGATAGCTAAGACTCGAAGGCCTCTGAGGTAAACTATTCGACTTGCAGTTTGTCAGATTAAATTTAAATATTCATTTTTTAAGTGAGTACAATATACCATTCTTGAAAAGTCATTGCTTTTCTATTTTTTTTTATCAATGTTAAGTCAAGTCACTCGGTCTTACCTCACTTCATGGTCCAGAAAGACTGGACTTTCAATGGAAAAATAGTAGAAATTTTTATTTTACAAACTTTAAGGATATTATTTACAAAATTCATAAGTAAAGTAGTTGTCTTCTAGCTCCGCTCCACTGCAAACTTCGTGGACCCAGTCAAGACACTTTTCACTCTGGAACTACTTTCTCCATTTCCTGAGTTAGAAAATATATCATTACAATATAAACAATCAAAATGCTATGCGACGTCTGATCTTCATAAGATGAATCAGAAATCAGGGATTTAGAGATTCTAATGAGATAATTTAGTGTACTAGTCTTTTTTTTTTCTTTTCCCGGGATGACTGCACCAGAAAATAATTTTCTCTTCCTTAATAACATTTTTTTTTCATATTCTTTTTTTGAAAGGTAAAATTAGGGTAACATGGTAGAATAACCAAATAAAGTTCATATCGTTGATCTATTTTGAATAGTTTATTTTTTGTTTATCTATTTAGGATGTGCAGCGTAGGGAATACATGGTTATTTTAAGCTAGCAAAAATTGCACTTTAGTCTTAAATGATGTGCGCTCGGCGTACCCGGTCTTACTTCGAGTGCAGAGGTCATAAAAACGAAACAGAGCCACGTTACAATTAGAATAAATCTTTATTGATTGTTAGGGTATAAATTATTAGCAAACACGTCATAAGCTCCACTAAAAACAGATTTTATAACTGCAGTGATTATATAAGGTATTTTCTTCCTCCTTTCTGCATGCCTTCGTGGTGCAATTTGAAGACCGCTTGACGTCTATTCGGGAGGTCTGGAATTCAAATCCCGTCAAGGGCATTGCGGATTGTTTTTATTTCCTGTTTAAAAAAATTCTAAAAAGCTCTAAATGCGGATTTCTTCAGTTTTCTGACATCAATTCTAAAAGCTATTAAATAAGTCTATTTTAAAATCAAAAGAAGATTAGAGAGTTGGCATCTTAAAATAAATTCAGCTGCCCAGATACTGTGTATTCAACAACGACAACATGTCAGTTTGAACGCATCTACTTCTTGACTGGTGGAATGTTGTTTAGAAGCTATTCACTATACAGCAGAACTATCAAGAATTAAGGTACTCAGTTTCCTCCCAATTGGTTCACTCTTCCCTAACTGCACACCTTTTCCCTATTTCTGGTGTAATTACAGTCGAGCAAAGCCAAATTCTGGAACTTTGAAAGGCTTATATTCTCTAATTTGGCTTGGTGACAGGTGGAGGGTATAGATCTTGATGGTATGGCTTTGCTCTCAATCTTTGAAATACACCAGATAGATTGATGACATATTTTACTCTCTGTCTCGTGTCTTATTCTCTGCTGAGCCTCCCTCTGAGAATCAGATAAATAGCTTGAATCTGGCAAGAATATATTATAACGCGTCTGAATAAGTAGATTCCAATTTTGAGGATAACTTTCTTCATCCTGAAATAGATTTAGTTGTGAGATTTTAGAATCATCAGAAATGACTTTCTTTTGAAGTAAATCGGTCAGTTCCTTTCTAAAGAACTCTTATTGTATCCTTTTTATCCAATATTTCTCCGATTTCTTTAGTTCATGCACGTTAGCACCCTCCTTAGAGTTCCTGATTTCTCGATATGACGTTGTTTGTAAACCTTAAATTCAAGCTGCAACGCAAACAGTCTTTCTTAACTGCTACATTTTCGTAAATCTAAAACGGCGTTTTCTATTTTTATACTTGCAGCTCAGCTTGCTTCGACCGCATTGATTGACGACATATTTTACTCTCTGTCCGACCCTTTTGATTTTTTCCCTGTCAGCGTCTTCACTATAAACTTTTGTTTCATCATTTGACCATTTCCTTTCTTCTCTAATTAACCATTTAGTCCCATGCCACCAGAACTTGTTTTCTTCCATAGCTTTAGCATTTCAGCTAACTAGCAAACACTATTCTGTTACATTCGAAGCTAGTTATTCATTGATAAGTGCTCCCATTAGTTTCTGTCTTGGAACACACAGTTTCTTTAGAAGAGCTACTTTGGTTTTGAAAATTGTAAAATTTGTTCTTATTTCACCATCCTTTGTGATTATCTCAGATGAATTGCAGTTCCATATGTGCTTTGGTTTGAAACTGCATTTGTACATCTTTCGATTTGGCCTTATTATGCATCTAGAAATAATGTCGCGAATTTTTATACACTTAATAGCTGATACCTTGTAGAGACATTAGGATTTATTTGGAAGCAGGAGATGTGAAAATGAACAATGTGCTTGCTGGGACTCGAACCACGGACCTCTCGAATACGCGCCGAGTATGCTGACCGCTATACCAGGAAGGCATGCGAAGAAGGCAGGAGAAATACCTTATATGCTCCCCCCTTTTAAAAGACAACTGGAGATTAGAGGATTTAATGGCCAAATCCTGGTGGTGGAGAATCATCATCCATCATATTTTTAGTTCAGGTGCGCTTGTAGAGACATTATTTTTGAAAGGAGGAGAGATGAAAAATGAGCAATGCTCTCGCCCGGATTCGAAACACGGACCTGTCGATGCGCGTTGTTATACAAAGCTAACATAAAAACGCAACTAACTTTCAACACATATCAACTGTGCGAATGTTAGATACTTACTTATACTTGGAAGCGTGGTTCTTTAGGCAATCAGCAGCGGCAACAACCGATTGCTACTTCGACTCGATTCGGGCACAAATTAAAAAAAAATCGTAATTGTTATTTTCGATCGTAATCATTAATAAAGGATAGTAAAGGTAATATGACTTACCTCGTGCTTTGGAATGTTACAAATGCAGTTTTATCCAAATAAAGGTGCTAGACAAATCCAGTGGTTAATTGACTAATCTAAATCAATGAATGAGTATAAAATGGATTCATACTATTAAGTTGACGCAACTATTTGCATAATATACAAGAATAAGTATATACGAAGCGTCTGCGTTATTTGAAGTTGTCTAAGGGCTTTCTTAGCTTGGACGGGTACGTTTCCCAGCGACTCATTTTGGGGTTCATGACCAGGAAAGCCGGAGTCTGCAGCGTTATGAGATAGTGCATCGCGGAGACAAAAACGTTGTCTGGCACAAATGCAGATGTTTTGACTTTATTTCGTTATTTAAACATTGAAAAGTTATAATAATATTCAGTTACATTTTTTTATGTAAATAGACTGAGAAAATAAACACCCGAGAATTTTAAAGAACAGCAATGAACACAAGCAAACTTTCTTGCATATGATGTTAATTTTTCGTTCTTAATGCTTTATTTCTGATGTGAAAAATTATTTCAGAGCATTAAAATGTACGCCAATGAAGTAAATTGAGCAAGGGCGGAATTTAGATGGAGAACTAGACTAATCAATAATTCTGAAATGGCCATAAAATTTAATTGAATTACTCTTCGGATCTCAAGGTACTTATGGAACATAAGCTTGATGACGTTATTTATTCCATGTGAACACAGAGGAAATTTGAGGATTGCAGAATTTCTTTGCTGTCAAATATTCATGCTAAATGTTGTACGTATGTTCATTTGAGATGGCTATAATCTGTGTTATTCCTCTGAATTTCAGTCAGTGGTCAGAAAAGATAATTAAATGACTCTCTTCAATGATTTCTTCATTGATTATATCACTTTAATGTCCAATGTACTATCAATTTCCAGCATATCAGATCGCATATATTCCTGTCTGAGTACTTTCAGACAAGAGAGGAGGAACTTCGATAACATGGTTTTGATTTCAGAAGCCATTTTATTTTCCCCAAAATATAGAATTTTACTGCTGCTGCGTGAATCATCCTTTCCTTGTGTTACAAAAAATTTTAACATTTCCTTTTAGAAATCTATCAACATGAACTACTCAAAAAATTAATATCGTTAATCTTGAATGGTTGATTTCGACGTTTTGTTATTTAAACAACGACAACGAAACAAAATGGGGAAATAGAATTAAGCCGTAATTAATCATAATTAAATCTGTTATGTCGTTTACCTTACTCGTTAAATAACTGTTATAATTATATTGCAGGTTTAAACCCTTGTATTGCAGATGAATTAACCTTGCAAGGTAAGAGGCCTAAAGGCATAATTTAGCTACTGGAATGTTATAGTCAATTATGACACAGTACATTTACTCGCAATTAATTCATGAGCTTAAACTGATAACTAGGTTAGGCTTATCACAGAAGCTAGAGAATTCCTGACCAAGTTGACAATAAACTATTTGCATACTATTTGCAAACCGAAATGCTTTGGCCATGCTTTTCTTTTATTATTATATATGAAGAATTAAATTTTAGCTAGTCACCTTACCTTATATTTTGTAATTAGTAGGATCTAAAAGAATGTTTTGCAAAAATTTTGATAAAAAATCATTTTAAATTGCATAATTATAAAATAAAATCATGTTCTCTCAAGACTGAGTTACATGTAACAAAATATTTCGTTTGGAAAATAATAATTATTTGCCTTATCTTACTAAATGAATCGCGACAGCAACCGAAATTTAACTGAATAAAGTTAATGGAAAATTTGGGCGAAAATTGACACGAAATGTTGTGGCCCCCAGTGTAGAGATAAAGTGATGATGATGTGTCTGAGTGGTAGCAAAAGTAGTGAAGAAGTATATCTAACAGACCGTGATAAACTAAAAAAATGTAGAGAAGAACTGTGAAAATAATAAATATTAAACGTTGTGTCACCGCAATAACCTATAATACTAAAGAGAACTGTGAGGGTAAAATGTGTGATCTAGAAAATATAAAAACAAGAATATAACTTACCCCAAAGAAGGCTACATGATCTTGTTGCAACAAATTACAATTTATTTAGTATGCCAGACTGTGAAAAAAAACAGATTATAAAGATACACTATGCCAGATGGAATAATTAATACAAGGCATGCATGAAGCTACTCGTGAGTGCTAGACGGGAATAATTAATACAAGGCATGCATGAAGCTACTTGTGAGTGCTAGACGGAGTCCAGAAGAATCTCAAAACATCTATGCGTGTACTTTCCTTGCATTGACAGCACGTTCAATAGAATTACTCAAGAAAAAGTCACTTCGAAATACGATGAAATTAAATCAGATGCATTTTCCAGTCCGAAGTTCAGACGCGAAGAGGTAACACGTGGCAATATGAATTCTTGGAACGAACAAGAGTCCGACGAAATTCAGCACGAAATTTCTTTTTGTAACGAAATATTATCGGCAGAAGGTACTCGATGCAAGGCAAAGTGATGCATTTTACCACAGAAATTCGTTAAATATATGCACATCGATGAAACTTCAGAGGATGATGAAAAAATGGCTAAGTCGTGTCACCCGGAAAGAGCAACATCTCCGCCGGTCAGGACAGCCCAGAAGGGCGTCCTACCTCGACAAAAGCCAGCAGCAGAAGAGAGCGAGAAACCTGTTCCGTCCTTCAATCTCGCCTCGTGGTGAGTGACGGTTGCAGTTAGCATCTTATGTGGAGGCTTGCCTTCACACCCAGTTATTTCAATCAATGCAATTTTTTAAAAGAATTAGTTGGTGACATTGCTCAGATCATTTTTAAACCTTTCACAAAACTCTTTTTATCTTAAAGAATCTTCATTACTCGAGATTTTTTTAAAGTTTTTTAATATTAAAAGTTCAGGCTTCTTCTGTTGAAGGCTCTAGTTACCCTAGTTTTAGCAGTCATGTTTTTCTATGGCGGAAAAAATAAAAACGAAATTGGCAAAGAGAACTAAAAAAAAAAAAAAAAAATTGATGTTTTTATCGCTTCGGAGTATAATTAGTTTTAACGAAAAGCACGTAGGGTTGATGATGAATGCAGTGATGGGTCATTGCGTTAGATTGGGCGTTCTGTATTTTAAAAATAAACATTTCTTAGAAAATCTAATAAACATTAAAGGAAAATTATTAGAATGTCTTGAATTGAAAAGACCGTACGCACATAGTTAAGGGTTCCAGAAACGTCTCGTACTAGAGAATAAACATTTTATTCATACGCTTCTGTAGTATTTTTGGCATCAATTAATTTTACAGTTTCGTAAGAATTCAAATTTGAAAAATTTCTGAATTGTTTTAAAAGATTTAAAGAGCAATAACCGTCATGAAAAATGAAATTTCATTTCAATCATTAACAATATCACCTTTTACTATTAGTACTGTAATTATATTCGTAATTATTATTCTAAATTATGATTAGTATTAGTAATTATTAATAGCATTTTTATGTGGTACAAGAAGCAAACGATGAGTTATTTAAGCCCCGAGAAAATGAATAGCATTAAACATATTGCATTTGCTGTTGAAATAACACATTCTGATTTTTAAATGCTTACGCATAAATTTAATGTATTTAAAAGCTTACGCGTAAGTTTTTATGGTATTTAATTAACCTTATGATCTAGCTAAAATAGGGTTGTAACACAGCGAAACTTTCATAATAATTTCTTATGAATTTGATAATGATAGCAAATGCAAATACAAGAATGGATAATTTGCTACTAGATAAAAGTGAAGAAGAAAATACAGCATTGTCTGTAGCGCTGGGACACTAAATGCCGACTTAAATTTACATTGTATAATTTTTTTTGGTATGCGCCAAGGGATAAATATATTTTCTTTTTATAATAGTCTCTTTTATATGGTAAAAAAACCTAACTGTTATTAATAAAAATATTCTTAATTGTTAATAATGCTAATCAACAGGTGGAAGTTTGTTTAGGAAACTTTATGCTAGTACACTCATTAATTCTTCAGCTGCATCTCTTGACCTGAACAATAGCTTTTCATTGTAAAACAGCACATTAAAGCTCAGATTATGCCCAGTTTATGTCATTTATATAAAACGTTTTCCAGATGTTGTCATGAACTGAGTGTAGAATAGTTCGAAGATTGTCTAGACTTTGTTTCCTAGATTTTACGTGCAAAACTCCACTGGGATGTCATAGTGAGATTAAACAGGATAGTGAGATAAAACGTCCAAAAACGCAATGCATATAATGCATATCAGTTCTCATTGCATTATAATAATTCTAATAATCTTTGAATACAAACTGCATTAATCATTTAAGTCATTTTCAGACTAAAGTACATAATAGAAATTATGAAGTTCTATACGCATATTTACTTTTTGTAGTATATAAAATGTATACAGCATACACTAGTGACCGAAACTGTGCAAACGTTTGGAAAATATGTATTTTTAAGTTTTAATGGTGCATTATTGCATTGTTGTTTTAAGGAAAATTCATAGAAGTTACGTGTTTCTAGACAGATATTTTTTTTTTGCAAAATACAACGTTGTTCACCGCAGCAACGTATTTTATTACGTAATAAGTTATAACTAAATTAAGGGAGAGAAAAAAAGAAAAGTTTCTTATACAAAGAAGGTATTTCTTAAATACGAAACTAGTGATAATTGGTGAAAAACTGGTTATCAGACTTGTTGTAAAAAAGATTTAAATTTCTCAAGGCGAGCATGTCTCAAAGCTGGGAAAAATTAAGGTACAGAAAATTAGGACCCTCTGTAGTTCACTAGGATCAAAGTACTTCTAAAGAGAACTCCTGGAAGTTTTTTTGAAGAAATTTCATAACTTCTAGATTCAAGGAGCGATTTTATGTTAGTGCCACATGTCAAATGTTTTTGTAAATGCTAAAAAGAGTTTATTAGCTTAGGGTAAGGATTACTAACTCTGATAATAAAACCTTATTCTATATGATTAAATAAAGTAATGAACTGTTCACTGTAAATGCATTTTTTTATCTCTCGTATCACATAGAAAAAGGATACACTTTATCGAATGATTGGCACATAGAAAATTCATTTAATAATCTTATCAACTGTCGCCTTTCATAAAAGTCATTGAAATGGAATGGTCATTTTAATAATCGTTGACTGTATTAACTTTACCAGCAAGCTTAACTTAGAATGGAGACAGAAAGACATTAGCTTTCCATGCAGAGAAAAATTAAAAACCAATTATTTTGCATAAAAACTGCATGTTTTCCTGAAAAATGAAGAGTCTGAACAAAATGTTCTTAAAAATATAAAATGATTCCTATCCACACTAGATTTTAACAACATTAAAAACTTTTTATACATGAATGAATGAAATTATGAATGAATGAAATTATGAATGAATGTATGATGTAAGAAAACTTCTAAAACTTTTCATGCATTAAACCAAATAAGAATATTATTCAGAAGCTTTTCGGAAAGGCTGAAACTTTTACTGAAGCTTTTCATAAATGCCGTTTCTTAAAGCTTTATTTTTGTATATACATTTGCATTAGAGAAATTTTATATATGCTTATGTCTAATTAGAGCAGTGCCAAGTGTCGGCCGAATAAGACCTTTACCTAAAGTAAGAACTGAGAGGAGAAGTAAAATTAAATTGCAATAAATTAACGATTAATGAGAAAAAGGGTAAAACAAAGCATTCATATAGGAAGAAATTTTTAAACTTCCTTCAAATTAAATGTTATAAGGTCTCGTAGACTTTGGTAGTAGAAACTAACGAGACCTAGAAGACTCTGTGAGGAATTATCCTCAGGTATAATAAGTCCAAAGAAGGGAGTAAAGAGCCCTCTATTAACTCAATATAATTTTGCAGATCGCCCCACTTGGGCGTACGCAAAAGTCAATAATACTTTTGGCTTAATTCAAAACAGGTAACGGTGAACTTCAAATTAAATGTAGTAAGTTTAGCCTAATGGATCACAGGATAATTTAACGCGCAGGAAGACTCTGACTTGTAAAAGTCGGTGTAATTAAGCCCAATGGTTCGAAGGGCTGAACGCCACAGAAATCTAATCGCTAATATATCAAGATAGCTACGTGCCTTCAATCAGGCATAACGCGCTCTAAAAATCACCCAGTTCCAGTTCTGTGTTAGGCCTCGAGTACCTTGCAAATTTGCTCTCTTTGTTCCGGCTGTCGTCACATATGGTGCTACTACGAGCGATGTAGTGAGTTGAATGCTCAGAGTGGGTCTTAGGGACAAACTAGGAGGAAGAAGAGGCATGACTAATAGTCACGTGTGACGCGATAAGGCATCGGGTTGACTGTCCAAGACGAAGTATCTAAAATAAACTTTTGCGCGCGAAAATACTAAGAAATTGACATGTAATATCATAAAACATTGTGGAAGCATGACATTGAAGATGGCGTAGGTGTCTCATCAGTGATGGCATTATGCACAGATAATATAGGTACAGGTAATTAAATATATACAGACTACGTGATCAGAAAAAACTCAAAAAAGTTCAGCAATTATGCATCTGAAAGAGTCATGATGCTAGTAACAGCAAATAGTCCAATAAAGTACAAAGGTTTTGTATGGGATAAACACAGTAAAATTAAATAATATCGTGCAATAACAGTTCAAAGTCCTGCATGGGAGAATCGCATTTTGTAGTCAATGTTCAGAGTCTTCCAAAACCTTTCCTTAAATACTACTTCTTTCTACCTCATTTGAATACATGCGAGCTAGCGTGTTAACATTCTGGTAAGAAAGCGTGGGTAAAAATGAGGATAAAAAAGTTGCTTTAAACATCAACTGTTAGATAAATTAAATGAATCTCCACAATGTGTAAGCTTAATTTGTTTCGAGTGTCTTAAAGAAAAGAGGGGTTATGTTTAAACTTAATTTTGCGGGAATCACAAAAATTGAAACACATTCTGTGATTTTTCTTCAGAAATTGACAGTCTCCTTACTAAGAATCAAACATATGTCTTTTCAATAACTGTTTCAGTGTGCTTACAGTTAGCTCATCTGCGTACACGAGAAGAATGCATGAAGTCATTACAAATTCATTATTTTAGAAATGCTTTTAACATTAGAATAAATTTTCTTAAGATAGGGAATTTCATTCAAAACTGATAGTATGTGCAACTTCCAAATTAAAATCAAAATTCTGGCACTTTTAAGTCAATGAAAGTTATAATTACATATATTAGAATTATGTATATATATGTACAGAAATGTACATTTTATGAGCAAAACAGTAGCAATACATTTTAAACATTCTGTCTTTAACTATTTCCATATTTAAAAGGCAATAAAGTAAAATTATTTAAAGGCCAAAGATTTATTCTCTAGAATAGGTTTTTCAGGGTTTCGCGAGATTTTCTCCACATAAAATTAACCACTAGGCAGATAGATCTCTTTAGACAAATTTCCTATAAATCATTTCAGAATAGACGAATGGACTTTTAAATTTAAAGAGACTTTTCCTCTCAGATATACCAGTTACATTACTCAGATGAACTATAATATTAATTATCAAAAAGTTAGAAAAGACGAAAAGAAGAGAAATAGGGAGGGACAGAAATCGAAAGGAGAGGCTGGGGAGAACATTTAGCCTATATATATTCCACACACATAAAATATTTTTTATTACATTTCCGATGTAAATGTATGCTTTAACATTAGAAAACACGTATGTTTTTATCCAAAAGGCCCATATTTATTTGTTGCAAATACTTGAATAATTCGTGTGTGTGATCTATGTAATTCATGGTGTATTATCACAGTAATTCCTTTTCGTACATGCCTATTATGTCTTCTGTCTACGAGTCAGTAACTTATTTAACCAGTTATTTATTAATTTCTTAAAAATCGTAAATAATAACAATAATGTAATAAGCAATAACAGTAATTTCTGACGTAGATTTTATATAAAACTCATAATATAATTTTGCATAAAATCTCCGTCAATCTAGGGTTCCTTTTCGCTTTAGCTTTATATTTTACATATTTCTTTTTAACTTTATATTTTGCATAGCGTGTTTTTTTCTTTATAAATTTACATATCTGTAACCATAGCACAGCTCATAGAAAGAAAAATTTCGTCAGAAGCGGTATAAAAGCGAAGCTTGATGACTAACTAATCTTATAAGCTCAGGCCAGGAACGAGGCTTAAATTTTCATCCTTTTTAAATTTTATTGACCTAAAAATGGCAGAAAGAAGAAGAGCCGGGGGGGAAGCAACATTATACAATTTTTCCAGTAAAGAAAATTCTGTTGCGCACTTTCCACCTTGCCGTGCTTATATTCCTAAATAATTAATCCGGAATCAATCCTGAAATTAGTCCATCATTGAAAATTAGAACTTAATTAGATTCTAATTAATTAATTTATTTTAATTAGAAATTCTAATTAATTAGTTAGAAATTAATCTATCATTGTTCAAAAGTTGACTCTTTGACCCCCCTCTTGTTTTAGTCTTTTTCTTGCAGCGATGAAAATGATGGTGAAGGGGGCCTAGAATTTTTTTTTCTTCTCAAAAGGGCCCAAAAGCTCTAATTACGCCACTGACAGTGTCAACTGGAGTAAAAAAAAACAGAATATCCTACTTTAATACAGATGGAATGATATGTGTCAGAAGAAGAATTTGAGATTTGCTGCTTGTGTGCTCATCTGTTGAGGAACACGTAATTAGTGATATGCTACGGAAATGTACAGTAACGAAAAAGGTGGAATGAATTGTTTTACTAGTAGCATTTTAAATAACAGAAATGCATGGCTGTTACATTAGAGTCAAAACTAAATTCGTCTGTGCTCTACGTTTTTCAAAGAGATCCGTCAACTGCGGAGCAGTTTAAGATGTCTGAACACTGTTAATTTAACCAGGGATCAAATCTAAACAAACATGGTGCCAGACTTAATTTCTAAAGTTAGAAATGCTGGAGCCCTATGAGAAAAGTCAGAAAAGAAGGAAAAAAATAAATAAAATATAAAATAAAAAATAATAAATAATAAATATTTAAAATATAATAATAATTAAAATAATAAAATAATTAACAATTAAAATATTATATAAATAAAATTAAAATTAAATAAAACTGTAGAGACAAATAAAAAATTAATTAAGTTAATGATGAATAATTAAATAATAAAATGGAATTCCGGAACCTTATTTTATTTGGGTATGCGGCTGGAATTGTAATTTTATAAGAAGTGAGATAAAAGTATCTTACTTGAGCAATAGCTAAATTTAGGCCGTGAATGAATAAATAACGTGGTGGCTCAAAGAATGATAGAAACCATGATTTTTCCAGCATACAAATGGAAAAAGGTAGAATTAAAACGCCATTAATGAAAATACAGGGAATGGTAAACACAGAACCAAAGTGTGGAAAGAAATTTGGTTACGTAGCTTTTTCGTCCAAATTGACATTTCGTCCAGTTTTCGTTCCCACTTGTTACCCGCGGAGGAATGTCTTTTCCCCACTGCCCTCCTAATCTGCCTCCCATGTGCCAGATGCCCTCCCATGTGCCAGATAGTGGGGAGCCATAGATGTTTCTCTCTGTCTCTCTAACTTCATTTCTTATCTTTTAATTCATGCATCTATTTTCATCTACCTATTTCACATCCTTAAATTATATCTATAAATCTATAACTTATATCTATTATTAATAAATTATGTCTATCATTTATATCTATCTGTTATTAATAAATTATTTTTAAAATGAATTGTGATCCATGATTGCTAAAGTGTCTTCTTCAGCTTCTTTTCTTTTTTAATGTATTTTTCAGTCATAGTTTAAATATTGATATCTTCACATACTCTACGCAGTTTTAGATCATAAGCGTTGATAAGAAAGTGTTCACTACTTATCATACTTAAATAAGTTTACAAACATCTTCATTTTCATAAATTAAACTTTATATGCACAAAATAATGTTTAAACTCATGCAATAATAGGGAATTATTTATTTTCCCTTCATACTCTCTTTTTTATGTCAAATGCGATTAGTGTGCAGTAATATTTCGGGAATGGTTATTTTAGGCACTTATTGAAGTGAGGGAGAAAAGAATTATTTAGTTAGTTCAATGAAACGTGTTTTGAATACGCAATTTAGTTACTGACTGAAAATATTCTTTTTATGCAACGGATACTTTGATTTTGATTAAAACTCTTAGTAATGATTTAGAAAGCTAAAAATTTCTTTTCCTCTGCCTGAATTTAAAGCAGTAATACCCTAAAAATCATGGGTTTGGAAAAGTTTGCATGTTTTCACCCGAAGGAGCTTCTTAAGCAAAAGATTTTTCACTCGGGATATTCCATATGCATAACGTGAAGACGAGTCCAATTCCGGTAAAGAGCTCGCTACGAAGACAACTTTTCTGTTAGGCTCATATTTTTCATGTGTTCCGCAATTAACCAAAACCCAGTCTTCCTCAAATGTAGACAGTCCAATCAATAATATGATACCTTAATTAAAATTATAAATAAGATCTGCATTTAACTTCTAAATTATTATGGTATTATTTCATTATTTATCATATGATTTATGAAATAATGTAATAAAGCTATGTCATTATTTATGAAATAATGTAATAAAGCCATGTCCGTTCAGGCTATGTTAGGTAATAGATTTATGTCAACAAGTCATGACTGTAAACATTATCTATAAACTAGAAACAAGTTGCTTTTAGCCACTACAATATATAAAGCTTTGTAAGCAATTTTATAGTTCTAACTTAATTCTGATAGTAAACACTGATGTAAACAGATCATGTTTGAAAAAATCATTTGTAACGTGGTAACATCATTCTTGTATCTACTGCAATATACGTATAATGCCCTGAAACATGATGCCACTACAATAGATAACATCTTGAAACATTCACCTGTACAATTATGCACATCATAAAATGTAATGCAATTTACTTGAGCTAATTTAACGCTGAAAGGTAGGAGTGTCGTTGATGCCACCAGCGATGACAGAACTTGAAGTGTTGGCTGGAGTCACAACTTCATCATGACTCGAGGAATTTTGCCGCGATTGAGTTAGCCTTCTAGTACCTAGGGTAAATATAGGTGGCCCCTTCGTTTCTACATAACGTAACATCATATCTAAGTCATGGTCGATCGTGAGCTATCAATAAGCCACCGCAACGTTCTTGATAGCTCACGTAAAAATATTTTCCTTTTAAGCTAATATCAAAAGCCAATATAATAAATATATGGTTATGTATTAATTTCAAATCATAATTCGAAAGTCATGTGATGAACACTGCTGTAGAAATACATTGGCTTAAAATTGAAACTATTAAGCTGTATCGGGAATTATTCAGAAATGAACCGAAAGGTTCTTCAGCTGTATCACGAATGTTGCTGTTTATATTTCTGCCCTTGGCAATAATAAGTGCTGTTAGGAAACCAATCAAAAGGCGACCAATCAATCCACGATTCCAATTAAAAGTTTGATATTTGTAACCATAACTTTTTCAGAACATTTTGCCATTTTAGCGTGATTTGTGTTGTTTACAGAAAACTAAAAAATTCCTCTCGGGCAAAAAACGGAATTGACTATTGAACACTTTAGTGCGACTATTTTTCATAACGTTCGATGCGGATTTTCAAGACAAGAGTGCTCCGGTGAACTTAATTCTTTATATAGAGATAAAGAACTATCTTACGGCATTGTAAAAAACTGGTACCACTCATTCACTCGTGATCGACGTTCGCTCCAGAACGAATTTCGTGAATATAGTCCAAAATCGGTTGTTGAGCTAGAAAATATCGATATTGTGCGTGAACTGATAAGGCAATTACAAGCATCAATAAGATATTACGTGAACATTTGGGCGCAAAAAAAATTTGTTGGTTCCCGCATAATCTGAGAAACGCTCAAAAGAATTGCTGTGTGTCGATTGGTGCACGGAAATGCTGGAAAAATACTTTCAAGGTGCATCAAAGGCTATGTATAACATCTACTCAGGTGACAAATCATGGATCTATGCATATGAGCCCGAAATAAAACAGCAGTCAACTGTATGAGTCTTCCAAGACGAGCCAAATCCAACAAAAACTGTTCACGAAAGAAGTACATCTAAGCAAATAGTTGCCTGTTTCTTCGGCATTGGCAGTCACATGGCGAAAGTGGCGTTAGAGAAATACAGGACGATCAATTGAGTGCTACACGACCAGTTGTTTGCCAGAAGTAATCCGAGAAATTCAAAAAAGCAAAAGAAGAGGCGAATCATTCTCCTTCATGACAATGCGAGCTCTGACACATCTGCTCAAACTAAGGAATTTTTGATGGGCCAAAACATCGAATTAATTGGTTATCCGCTATGCAGCCCTGATTTGGAACACAATGACTCTTTTATTTCCGCACATCAAAAATAAATTGCATGGTCAGCGATTTGCGACACCCGAAGAAGGGCTTAATGCTTCTAAAACGCATGTTTTCGAGTTACCTCAATCGGAGTGAAAAAAGTGCATCAAAAATTGGATCATGCAAAAGTTTATTGATCTTCATGGAGAATATTTTGAAAAACAATAAACCCAATTTCGATTATAAACATTTGTTTTTTCATTATTAGGCCAGAAATATAAATAGCAACCCTATATCTTTGACATTTTAAACGTATTCGTCGTTATAATATAATGAGTAAATTATTAATAAATGACTTAAAGAATTGTTTAATTCTAATTATTTTGTAAAGTCATAAAAATAATTTAAATTAGCAGATAGTTATCAAATAACTTAAAACATTCTAGAATATTACGCGTGCATAATCATATAAATACGCAACGATATGCTGTAAAAATACTGTCATTCACGCTATATTGTTAAGTAGCCTATTTTACGCAAGAAAATAAGAAAAATTCAAGGACAGAACATCTTAACCTGCGGTAAAGCGTAGAATAGTCTTCTGAACTAAGTTCGAAGCGGATGCTACCGAGGAATGACTCATTCGTCAGGAAGCAGTAAGAAGTGATTTGGGAAATGGGTATCAGGGAGGAGAGAAAATCATAAGAAAGAACTTGATGTGTTCCTGGCATTGGATTCCTAGAGGAAGAAATTTTTGTGTAAAAGAGATATTTTAACACAGGATATTTTAACGAAGTTTTCAAGGTTTAGGAAATAAAAAGAGAAGAGTCAAACACTTTCTGACCACGATTCTGCTGATAGGAAACGAAAAATTTACCCACTGTCATAAATTCATTGCATTTCCTACGATTTTCAAGGCAGACTAATTGTTAAAATAAATTTTTTGGAAATCCAGAGGTTTTTCTGCTGAAATTGGGCTTTAGTTACCTAAAAGAAGAGCTTGAGCCCTCTCATTTGAAGACTTTGGTGCCCTGTGGCTACAGTTAAGATTAATCTAAAAATTGAGAAGTATTGAATCCCGACTCCGCCGCAATTTAAGATCTGTTGCCAGCTTGGGAGTTTTTATGGTGTTCCCCTTATGGGCAATATAAATATGAGCTAGTTTCTCTCAGAAAGTCCTTCACAAGGCATTCGTTCCCTTAGTTAGATAGTTCTCGGATTGCTTTGCCTTAGCTGTATGAATGAGAACATATGAATGTATGAACGGTAATGAGAATGTTGACATTTCAGCGGGATTTTTTACATTCTAATCTTTCTGTTAAGCATAAAAAATGGTTTCAGGGAAACGATATTGCAGAAAATGGTTAGATCATAGCTCTAATCTAAGCACAGTGCAAAACATTTGGGGCCAAATTCTGTTACGCAGAAGTAGGCATAGACTGGAATAACGCCTTTCAGTGTAACGATTAAAATGCAAATGTTAAAATACTGCTAAACTTCAAAAACTCGTATTACAATTTTGGCCTTTAGCATACCGCAGCAGTGGGATAGGGGAAAAAATGCCCAGTTCTAAAGGAAAAAAATCCCAACAAATGGAAAAGTAAACAAGCAAATACGAAAATTACATAGCGTAAAAATTCAAACGCAATTTCAGAAATCAAACCTTAAAATGTTTGCCACATGTGCTGCCATCTAGTGACAGATACGTAAATCACCTACAGGTAAAGCATTATTTTAGCATAGCTCTTAAAAATGATTTTCCAATTGCGTTGCTTTGGCACAATTTTGTCAATTAGGTTAATTTAGCTAAAATTTCAGTACGATTTCGCGCAGAATTGCAACTTTCGAATTCTTACGAACACATGAAGGGAAATATTCTAGACGTAAAGAAATAATCTGGAATTTGAACTTATTGATTAAAGATTTTGCTCACAGAATGAGCAGCAGGCTGAGTATAGGAGAATAGTTTCAATTTAAAAATGAACAATTTTTAAATTATTTTCAAAATTGATCTGTTACTAGAAAGCAAACATTCTTTACTTTGTGTCATGAATGGCATTTAGTAAAAATTCATACTTCTCTCCCACCGTTTAGCAACAATCGGTAAAATCACAAGTCAAAATTTGGAAATGAGCCGTACAAGTATTCCCAAGCAAATAATACTGATTAATATGCCTCGGTTTCGTACATTACTTTGTTGCTTGAAATTAGATGCAGAAAATATGATTTTTTAAGACAGAGTCTAACAACAAATCACTGATTTTTTGAGCATCAGAAAATCCTGTGAGAACACGACGTCTTAGTTTTAAGACTTGAATGAAGAAGCTGTATCAAAGAAATTTTACAATCTATGTAAATCGAGAATCACGAAAGAATTGATCTGTATTGGGTTATTTAGAGGAGAAAACCAGGAAAACACTCATGCAGCCAGCCTGTTCTCGGGGATTCGAATTCTGTTGAAACATAAATATTTAGTAATTTTGAGGCTCTGCTGCTGATAGGCTACCATGAAGGGAGAAGACAGGCAGAGCGAGAAAACAAAGAAGAAAAAGAACCTTCAAACCAACAAGTGGTGGGAAATAGTATAAGGCAGTAGTCTCAAACTCAAACTGCATACGAGTCGAATGCACGATCTAAAAGATGTTGACGGACCAGGCATTTTTTTTTAAACAAAATGAAAATTCTTTGTTCAAAAATGAAATAAAAAAAATTCGAATAAATTTAAAATTTTGCGTAGTAAAGTTTATCAAAACATACATATAAAAATAATAATATTATAAAAAATTCTAATTTATGTTTATTCTCTGTATGAAATCTAAAGTTTGATATTTGCAAGAAATTTTTGTTAGTTTGACAATATATTGTGATAGTAAAATATTAAATTTTCACACTGACGATTATTTCAAGTAATTCTAATATGTTTAATTTATCATTAAATAATTTAATTTAAATTAAAAGTAAGCAAACTATGAAAATTTTTTAAGTTTTCAAAGAAGATTTGAGAATAAATAATAACAACCTGATTTCTTTCTTTTATTTAGCAATATTTCCTCGATGCATAAATGGAGTACATATGTTTGTATACAAGTAATTATACTCCTTTCAATTTATTACTACAGCCTGACACTTGATGGCGTTACGATTTTGATTAAGTTTGAAATTTGGAGAGAAATTACTTCAAATTATCTTCATCACGGAGTGATCATCCGTCAGCTGGATTCTTTTCTTATTAATTTTCAACCGCGAGAAAAAGCTGTTATCGTATAAATGTATTCCAAAGCAAAATGATTATTCTTATTGCAAAATTTCGAAGTTCAGGTTATTTATTATTTGAAAAGTGCGAATAAAAGTTAGTAAAATCTGTGTCTTCAAATCTTTGATAAGATTTAAATCGCACTGTAAATTAATTAGCTACATTTGTTTCATTATAAAAATCATTGTTCATTTCATTGTAAAATCTCAAGGTTCATTTACAAAAATAGTTTAGTATTTTTAAATATTTCTGTCCCTAAAATTGGTGTAACAGCTTTAAATATTGTTTTTAATCTTTTGTACAATTTAAGTAGACGAACATTAATATGTATCTGGATGGCAACGTTTTCAATGCATTAAAAATAGTTTTAAATAATGTTGCTAATCGTTTGTACAATTTAAATAGACGAACGTTAATCTGAATGGCAACGTTTTAAACGCACGAAGAATGTAATTATATTTTATTTAAAAAATAGTTTGGAATATGTTTTCTCTTCTTTGCTTGTATGTCGCCATTTTAAGTGTCAAATAAAGTTTTTGCTGTATTCCATCAATGGAGTTTGCTTCATTTGCAAAAGAACTATCACATTGGACATTAACGAATAAATTATTCCTATATACAGCCTGGGTTAAATTTAAAATTTTAAAGAATAACTGATTTTCATATCTGAGTTTTATAACATGAGGCTGTTTCTGATCAGGTCTAATGTTTATCAGTGACATTTGGAAATTTAAGAATTGGAAATTGGTAACAGTTCTATAGTAAACCTCAGAATCAGACACACGCATAAAAGTATAAGATAAAATTGATAGAATTTATTGATTTATCGTGAAACATGAGATGATTCAGAATTTGTAAAAATGGCTGTTTTCTATCAATATCCGATCCTATCATAATTCGCCTCTAAAAATTTTATATCGTTAGATACTGTGGCTTTCGCATTTAACAATTTTCAGACCCCCGTTTTAGGGATAGGAAGTGAAATTTTCAGTGACCACTATACTGTTACGAAAAATTCGGCGGTTGCGCCTGTATGTAAGCTTTCCGGCATAGCACTAGGGTTGCCATAAAATAGTGTATGGCAGGGTTGCCAGATTGGCGACTTTATCGCCCATTTGGCGACCAAATTGGCGATATCCCATGGTCCAATCGGGAAGCTTCTAGAATAATTTCCTGTCAAGATATTTCTCGAAACATGTGGAACTTTAAGAAAAGCTATTTAAACCCTTGCGTTTCTGAGAGCAGTTAGTTAGTTGCGAGTTAGTTGTTGCAAGTTGCGAGCAGTGTGATTAGTTGTGAGAATAGCTGCTACGCGAGAGTTCTGTGAACGGAAAGCAATCGAGATAGTGCTTTGCCGTGAAGCTATCTTTACAGTATAGCTTGAAAGTGGATTGGTGATTGTTCCAC